>JAPKLW010001924.1:8648-56530 GCA_026898455.1 Plectranthus barbatus | reverse complement strand
AAAAAAAAAAAAAAAAAAAACATTCTGAATACTAAAATTCATTATTTTCTACAAAACGATATATTGCCTATTCATAACAAATGAATCATAGCCTAGCATTACATGGGTCATTTCGATTGTGGCTTGAAAAATGTTGTTATATGCGAATTCAACCAATGGCAAAACTGCTTCCCCATCCACTCCTTTGTTGAGAATAATCGTTCTGAGCATATCCTCAAAGTCTGTATGGATCTCTCTATTTGACCATTTGTTTGAGGGAGAAAAGCAGTACTGAAATTTAATCGGGTTCCAAGCTCGTTCTGCAAGCTAGTCCAAAAGCGAGATATGAACATTGCATCTCTATCAGACGTGATTGTCATTGCCACTCCATGTAATCGAATGATTTTCTTGACATAAATCTGGGACAAGTTATCTGATCCATAAGTAATCTGAATCGGCAGAAAATGTGCACTCTTGGTTAGACGGCCCGCAATCACCCAAATAGAAGTGTTCCCTCTTCGGGACTTGGGTAGAACTGTCACAAAATCTTTGGCTATCGCATCCCATTTCCATTATGGAATGTGTAGCGGTTGTAACTTTCCATACGACCTTTGATGTAATTCTTTCACTTGTTGATACGCCAAACAACGTTCTACGAACATGGATATGCCCTGTTTCATGCCTTCCCACCAAAATCTAGACTTCAAGTCTTAGTACATCTTTGTACTTTCAGGGTGGGTGGTGTACGGGGTTTCGTGTGCTTCTCTCATGATTTCCTCTTTCAAATCATCATTTGTTGGTACACACAATCTTTCGTCGTATATGATGGCATTATCGGGAGCCTCTTCAGAATTTGTGACTTTCTTCGCTCGGATTTGCAATCATATCTTTTCCAAATCTTCGTCCTTTCTTTGTGCTTCTACTATCCTCGTCTTTAAAGTTGGACTTGCCATTAAAGCTGCTACCATTGTGCTCACCGTTTCTGGTAGCGAAATAACTTCAAGATTTAACTTTTCCATTTCTTTGATCAGATTCTCCTCTTGTGTGATCACAACACAAGTTTTGGCTAGAATCTTTCTGCTCAACGCATCAGCTATAGAATTAGCTTATCGAGATGGTAATTAATGATCAAATCATAATCCTTCACTAATTCCAACCACTTTCTTTGCCTCATATTCAAATCTTTTTGCTCAAAGAAGTACTTGAGGCTTTTGTGGTTAGTGAAGATTGCACATCTAGTTCTGTAGAGATGATGTCTCCTAATCTTTAACGCATGGACAATGGCTGTAAATTCCAGGTCATGGGTTCAATTCACGCGTTCTCAATTGGCGTGATGCATACGCAATCACTTTGCCTTCTTGCATCAAAACACAACCTAGACCATTCTTGGAGGCGTCAGTATACAACTCTTACACTTTTTCTACCTCTGGTACTGCCAAAACTGGGCAGTGGTTAAGAGTTCCTTCAAGCGTTGGAAACTCGCTACGCTCTCTTCAGTCTGCATAACTTGATTCATATCCTTTGGAGTTGCATCATTAGCGTGGCAATCTTGGAAAATCATTTGATGAATCTACGGTAATATCTTGCCAGTCCAAGAAAACTCCGAACTTCATTCGGTGTTTAAGGAGCTTCCCACTCCTTCACAGCTTGTATCTTAGTTGGATCCACTTTAATTCCTTCTGTGGATACTATGTGTCCCAGGAACATCACATTTTTCAGCCAAAATTCACACATACTAAATTTGGCATATAGTCTTTCCCTTCCTAGGGTTCACAAGACTGTTCTCAGATGTTCTCGATGTTTTTCTTCACTATTCGAGTAGACAAGAATGTCATCAATAAAGACTTGGAAAAAATTGTGAAGATACGGATTAAACATGCGATTCATAAGATCCATGAATACTGCTAGCGCGTTTGTCAATCCAAAAAGCATCACTACAAACTTATAGTAGCCATATATTGTTCAAAAATCAATCTTCAGAATGTCCTCTTGATGGATTTTTAACTGATGGTATCCAGATCTTAGGTGAGTCTTTGAGAAGATCTTTGCTCCTTTAAGTTGATCAAAGAGATCATTGATTCTTGGGAGTGGACACTAATTCTTCAGAATGAGTTTGTTAAACTCTCTGTAATCAATTCACAAACGCATAGATCCATCTTTCTTTTTCACCAACAGGACAGGTGCTCCCCAAGCTGATACACTAGGTTGAATAAATCCAAGATCTAATAACTCTTGTAACTGCGCTTTCAACTCTTACAGTTCCTTAGGGGCCATTCTATATGGTGCTTTTGAGATAGGATCAGCACTTGATTCAAGATCAATAACAAACTACAATTTCCTATATGGCGGCAATCCACGTAATTCCTCAAGAAAACATCCTCGAATTCCCTTACGACTTCTATGTCGCTGACAGTGATGTCCTTCTTATCATCCTCATTCAGGTAAATGTTGTTGTTGCTGCAACAGGGTAACTACAGAACTATACGCAAGTATATGCAATCGACAAGTAATATAGTCTAGGAGACCAGATATTGAACCCTAGAGAGTGTTTAATCAAGCCGTGCACTTAATATTTCTTGCAAAATAAGTTTGTGTGATGATTTACTAAACTAAAATTGCAGAAATGCATAAATGATAAAACCAATTAAAGCTAAAATGATTTATAATTGTTCTTCCTAAATTATAATCATAAACACTTCAGATATTTGAGTTAATCAAGGCAAGAAAATACACTTGGGCTGCTGACTTTTGATTATCTACTTTCCTATATGCTGCAACATGGTTCAGACATCAATGCTAGGTCTTGTAACCTCACTTTCTTGTGCCTAGCATGTTTTCACACTACTAGATCTGCATTTTCTTATTAATCCTCATATGTCTATGACAGATTTAATCTTCAAATGCGATATTCACGACAGAGGTTCTTACAAGTCTCAAGTTCTTTGTATGTCTACACAAGAATCCAAGATTGATTATGACTTCCTAAGCCTAGATCTCCTTTCGGTCTCCCTAGGTGAAATATTCCTTTCCACTGTCGTGTTTAAGGAATCAAACATACCAAAATCATAACCAAACACCATATTTGAAGCAAGAACAACCATTAACACATATTCAAGATCAAATAAAAAATCCACAACCCAAGTGCAAAATACTTAGTTCATATTTAAACTAATAAGAAAATAAGTAAGAATGGCTAATATCCAACTATCCTTCATTCTATTAACTAAAAACATAAACTATAGATGTAGAAAAACCAGCAGCAATGTGTCCAGCTGCTACTCTTCTTCTTCCTCCATCTCTACCCTGCAGCTCCCAGATTTCCTCTCTCTAAAAATATGGCATGTTGAGGAAGAATAATTGTTGAATGTTGGTTTTTCTCTCTCTTTACTCTCAAAATATCTTCACTCTTTTTACTTCCAATAAATCTCCATCCTACACATGGCTCTCCATCCTGCCCTTTGACTCTAATGGCTCACAACAGTTGACACCTGTCCAACTTTTGAGATATAATCTGAAAAGCATGCTGATTCTGTCTGCAGGTGGTCCCCCCTGGTGCAGTCTCTCTGCTCCCAGTAATGCTACTCCTATGCTGCTGCATAACTTTCAGCGGATTACTCTTCTCTTCTTTGGCATGAAACCTGGTTAATATCACTCCTTTTTCCTTGCAAAACAACAAAACACAACTATACAAGACACACAATGTAGACAATGATAAATACAACACAAAAACAACCTAAAATGAGCTAGAAACACTAAAAATAACATAAAATACACCTATAAAACACTAAAATAATAACTCCTAAAGGGAGTTATCAGTACACAAGGAAAGCTCAACTATCTTTTATGTTGGCCATACGATATGCTCGCATTATGGAAATTAGGGGAATCCTCATCCCTTTTCGGTATCTGTGCAAGTATACTAGTTCTCTACTGTCCAAAAGACATAATCTTGTCCTTGCATCGTATGGTGGTGTGGTTCGCTTCTAACCAGTCCATTCCTAATATGACATCCACGTCTCTCATTTGCAAGATGTTCAAACTATTGCCTCTTATTGTGCATGCTCCAAAAGAAATTTCTAGGGTTGGACAGATACGGTTTGAGAGAGTTGATCCTCCAGTTGGGTCACTATACATAAATCATTCTTCGATCTCTTGGTACTAAGCCCTAGATTCAGAATGCAATCTTCGGATATGAATGAATGAGATGCATCATCATCGAAAAGCAAAACAAAGGGCGACTGATTGAGCAGCCCCATACCTGTCAGGTTTCCCTGATATTCCTTCTCCTTTGGTTATTCTAGAGCATAGGCTCTTCCTTATCGTGCTCGCTATTGAGCTGGTTGTTGCTATTGTTGTAGCTGCTGCTAAGGCACCTGCTGGATCGGCTTCGCTTGAATGGTGCAATTACGAGAATTTCTAGGTTGTTCTCGGCCTTGCAGTGCGCAGTTGAGTGTTACCTTGGCGCTAGTTCCGAAATATTTTCGGTTGTTACCCTGGCGACATTGTGACAAATAGTGTCCTGATCTTCCACAATTAGCAGTTTGAACAAAATGCAGCACATTCTCCTTGATGATCTCTTCCACAACAGTTGCAGCATTTGATGGCAAAATTGCCTTGGCAGTTGTTGCCATGGTTGTAGAAGTATCTTTGATTTTTGGCTTGATTCTTACGGAAATTATGGCTGCCTTGCTAATTCCTCTTTTGTCTGGCTGTCGAAGTCTGTGGGACAACTTCTTGCTTTCTCTTCATTCCTGTCTCGGCTGGTGGCTCTGGTTTGTTGTTTAAGAGAGCTGCTCGCAATCCATTTTTAGTGCTGCTTCAATGTTCAGATCTCACTAAGTGCATCTTTGTAATCCAAACCAGTGAGGCAAACGATAGATGCTTGAATATCTGTTCGCAGTCTGAACATAAACTAAAAAGCTTTCATTTGTTCCGTTTTCACTGCGTCCGGGACTTACCTTGACTAACTGTTGAACATTCGATCATATTCACTCACGGATATTTCTCCATGAACTAGGCAGTGGAATTCTGCTTGCTTTTGGACTCGGTAAGTCAAAGGAATTTCGTCCAGTAATGGCGGGTTTTTTCTAGTGAAGACTTCCCCATTTCTTCTAGGCTCAATGGGAGGCTCTTGGTTATTTCAGCGTAGTATGGCTCCCTCTTGGTTATTTCAGCGTAGTATGGCTCCCAGTTTGGTTCGTGTTGGGGCCCTTCTTGATCTGGGTGTGGTCCTTCCAAATTTATATGAGGTTAGACTCTTCCTCGGCCTCTAACAGGGGCTTCTCAAGGTGGAATTCTGCAAAATAAATAATCATTATGTGAGGTATTCATAACCCATGGTACGCACAATGCATAAAGATAATCATTTTTAGGATCGCAAGCAATACAATAATTTGTGTTACGTCGATAAGGTAGGGTGTCCCATAATTTAGGGTTGACAACTTTTAAGGGACGATATTCCCTTCAATACTTGGCAATGGCCAAGATTACACTAATTGCCAAAATAATTGGGTTAAGTTTTAATATCAACGCAAGAAGCTTAAACATAACACCAATAGATACATCCGAATGCCCGAAAAGTGAGCTGGTAGCCTTTTCATTTAAAATAGGGGTTGCCAGTTTGGAAAATTGGCTTTTTCCCTGTTAGTGATCAATACATCAACGAATTCATCTCCCGAAGGAGGCATCCTAGCTATTACTATGAGTGGGAAAAAATACCGAAAAACTGATATACCGTACATATCGTATTGAAAAAATATCAAAAATATTGAAATGTTGATATACCGTCATTAATGGTACGGTATGATATCGTACCGAGAATCTAAGGTACGGTAACGGTATGAGATTCTAAAATATAAGGTATACCGTC
Organism: Plectranthus barbatus; assembly: GCA_026898455.1. Lineage (NCBI taxonomy): Eukaryota > Viridiplantae > Streptophyta > Magnoliopsida > Lamiales > Lamiaceae > Plectranthus > Plectranthus barbatus. The sequence goes on along the minus strand of JAPKLW010001924.1, from coordinate 50,682 downwards.
TACTTACCGTACCGAATATATAAATATTAATTTTATTTTAAATAATATAAATATTATTAATAATAGTATTAATCCTATATATTTATTTCAATAAATGTTCATATCTAATATTTTTCTAATTTTAATTATTTATTCTCTCTCTCGTTCAAGTTATTTTTGTTATTTAGACGTTTTGTTACAAGAAGCTAAAGTGCCACTTTGTCTAGACGCTGAATTCTCACTTTCCCCCTATAATATAGAGAAAAAACAATGGCAAGCACCCAAGCAGTGATGGCCATCTTGCTACAAATGTGTGCACCCTCCGATCCTCAAGCTAAAAATATCTTGGAGCTCCATGCGAACTCAGTGCTAAGATCTCCTTCTATGCCTTGCAACTCCAACTAATCCACCACAATCAACCCAGGCGTAAAAAAAATAATAATAAAAAAAACGGACTCTCCACCTTGACCACTATCCAAAAGCATGGTGAGGTAAGCCTGAGGTATTGAGACTCAATATCTCATCAAATTCATCACAACTAATCCAGTATACTGTCAACCCTACTCCGATGGACCTAACTTGATCATTTTTCATAAGAGGCAAATACGGCTTGATCATTCTACAAGGATTTCATTAGCGAATTGAATCGTTTAATCCAAAATAATTTGGACTGATCTATAGATTTCAAATAAATTGTTCTATCGAATATTACAATCCTAGTATGTTTCTATAATAATTTCATCACATAGAAGAGATTTGGGTACACCAGCAAGATCAAATTGCTTCTTGATTCATGCATCGAGATTTGATATTCAATTCTTGCACAATTTCAATCATGTACTGATTGAAATAATTTAAAATAAATTAAATAAAATGGAAAACAATAAGAGAGATTGATCCTCTAGATTTGATTTTCTGATTGGTCTCCCCTACTCTATCCGGTTATTTGGTGATGAACTACTACCCGGTTGCACCGCAATAAGAAAAAATCAACCTTATTTCTCTGCAGTGTCTCCCCCCTCTCTCTATGTATTCTTTTATACGAACTGAATTATAAATTATGAGAAGAGAAAATGGTATTTATAATTACGGATTAATCTATAATGTACATCGAGTATTATGTTGTTCAGATTAGGGATCGGATGCAATTATAAAGTGGGCAAAACATACCCACATATGTTGATGTGGACTTCCCTCAAGTATCGTTCGATCTGCATTACATCGGTTGAAACAGAGTGTTTTTCCTTGGAATATTGGTATATTTGTATACACCTGGAAACATAAATAATAATGCATAACATATTGGGATTAATGCAGCGAACGGAATCAACAATCCATTAACCCAGACCATTAATGGATGTCAAAACAACTACCATTCGATGATATAAACCCTATGCATGCTCTTATTTATTTTAATTGCTATGAGATACAGAATTACCTTTTAATATGTCGGTCTGAATCTGTAATCGCGTAGAATCCAAATCTGATTCCACCATGCGTTCAATTAGATCATTGTAATAAGAATTAAATAACTTATAATTTAATTTAAAAAATAATTGAATAAGGGTTAATGAATAATCCTCTAGATTAGATCTTCAGATCTGTGTTCCTTTGCTATTCCAATCTAGCTACTGATGAAAATTCCGCTTGATTGCATTGCACAAGAAAGAGTTCAATTTCTTCTCCTCCCACTACAGTTGGTGTCGCCTCTTGCCCTCTCTCTCCTAGGGTATTTTTTTATGTTGTGAAGCATTTATGAAACTGAGGAGCTATTTATAATTAGGTTTCCGAACCCTAATGGGCTCCTTTAATCATTATGTTGGGCCAGACCTAATACAAATAATAAAGTGAGCCTATGAATTAATTAATCTCATGTTCACAACCCTATACATAATTAACTAATAAATATTCATTAATTCTACCAGAGAATTAATACTAACCTACTCTTTTATTACCATGTTATGTGGAATGGGTTCATCGACTTGGTGAATCCTCATATTTAAGGTTACCAGACGTTGAGCTTCTCACAAGCTTACAATAATTAATTCACATCTTATTTTTAGAGTAGTACCACGCTTAAATATTACCACTAATGCCATAACTTAATTAGTCTGCTGGACTTTAGCATTGTGAACCTCTTAGAGTTCCTTAGAGAATATTCCCATCCTAATCAGATATAATAATCTAACGTTAACAACCAATATTTTCTGCATAAATTGTGGTCACCACAGATATATATATACGAGCACGTTAATCAAGGTTTCCACCATGACTATTCAAAGTGAAACACAAATTGTGCATACTTCTGAACCTTTGTTAGGATTCAGACTCATCTAGGTCACAGGATCTAGTTTTTCTGAAGTCAGACAATCTAGGGTCCTATCAATACGCAATCACATGTACCAGCATATCAAGTGATAAAGATAAATCACTTAAAACCGACTATGCTACAGCTTACAATTCCACCAAACAACGATCCTCGCCGGGAAGGTTTAGATCGCAGCCTAGGAACTCGGACGAACGAACTCAGACATGACGCGGAAGCAAACTGAACACTGAAAATGGAAGGATCCAACACCTTTGGATTCGAAAGTCTTCAAGTACCGTAGTGCAGAATAAATTCTCATATGACCCAAGAAGCGAATTGACCCAACAACGAAGGATATACGTGAAGACACCACCAATGGATATGACTGTCCAATTGATTAGTCGAAATCAAAAACCTAAGGATGAATAGGAAATTCGAAATTTTGAGCTTTCAAAATTGAAGGAGAAAACCTCACAAATTTTATTAAACTGAAAACTGAATCAAAATTGTTCCATACAAGGCCTTTATATAGGCAACTCAAACCCTAGTCTAATAAGGAAACTTAAATTCGAAATTTAAAAGCTAATAAATTCAAAATTACTTAAACAAGGCCTAAACATGTTGGCCTAAGAAAAATTGAATAAATTAAACTAAGCCCAATCACTATACAAAATTAAATTAATAATTTTTGGGCCTTTGTTTAACTCTTCAATCAGCATCGATTCTTTGGAAACATTGGCAGCTCAAATGTCTTTAATCAATAAGCTCAATCCAGCCCTCAAAGTCCTTGCTCGAGCTCTAGTCATCGGCCCACTCAGAATGTAGACTGGATCGTCTGTCACAGCTGCTACTTGGGCACCATCATTCCCCTCCTCTTCAAGAAGATTTGTCCTCAAATCCAAGCTGTCTCGTACATCAAAAGGACTTAAATCAGCAACATTAAATGTAGCACTAACATCATACTCATCTGGTAAGTCCAATTTGTATGCATTATCATTCACTTTCTCCAACACTTGGAAGGGACCATCTCCACGAGGTAACAACTTTGATCTTCGCTGCAAAGGAAACCTCTCCTTTCTCATATGCAGCCAAACCCAATCTCCAGGCTCAAACAACATCTTCTTGCGCCCTTTATTTGCTTGCTTCACATACTGCTCAGTACGGCGCTCTTGTTCTGCCTAGCCTTCTCATGAATCTGCTTCACAAAATCAGCTCATTTCTGCCCATCAAGGTTAGTAAACTCTTGTGCAGGTAAATGAGATAAATCCAAAGGAATCAAATGATTAAGACCATACACAATCTCAAAAGGAGAAAACTGAGTAGCAGAATGAACTGAATGATTATAAGCAAACTCAACATGAGGCAAACATTCTTCCCAATTCTTAATATTTTTCTTAAGTACAGCTGTCAACAATGCAGATAAAGTCCTATTAACTACTTCAGTTTGACCATCAGTTTGTGGATGACAAGTAGTAGAAAACAACAACTTAGACCCTAACTTACACCACAAAGTCTTCCAGAAGTAACTCAAGAACTTAGAATCTCTATCATAAATAATTGTCCTAGGTATACCATGCAATCTAACAACTTACCTAAAGAACAAAGCAGCAAAATGTGATGCATTATCAGACTTATGACAAGGAATAAAATGAGCCATCTTTGAAAACCTATCAACAACCACAAATATAGAATCACTACCACGTCCAGTACGTGGCAAACCTAGCACAAAATCCATAGAAATATCAACCCAAGGTGCAGTAGGGATAGGTAAAGTTGTATACAATCATGGGAACTAGACCTAGACTTAGCCTGTTTACAAGTAATGCATCTACCATAGACCCTCTCAACATCACGTTTCATGCGAGGCTAAAAGAAATGCTCATGCAACACAACCAAAGTCTTAGCAATACCAAAATGACCCATCAAACCACCTCCATGAGACTCTAACAGCAATAATTCTCGTAGAGAACACCTAAGATTGCATAGCTTATTTTTCCTAAACAAAAACACATCATGCCAAAAATACTCACCACTAGCAGATGTCTCACATGCAGCATAAATATCACCAAAATCCGCATCAGATGCATACAGACTCTTAATGCATTTAAACCCAAGTAACTTAGTATCTAAAGTAGATATTAAGGCATACCTCCGAGATAATGCATCAGCCACCACGTTTTCCTTACCTTGCTTGTACTTGATGACGTAAGGTAAAGTCTCTACAAACTTCATCCATCTTGCATGCCTCTTGTTCAGCTTGTGTTGCCCCTTCAGATGCTTCAGCGACTCATGATCGGTGTCAATGATGAACTCCTTAGCCCACAAATAATGCTGCCACATTTTTAAGGCTCTCACCAAGGCATACAGCTCCTTACCAAAAGTAGGATAGTTCAACGTTGCTCCATTCAGCTTCTCGTTGAAGTATGCCACAGACCTCGTCTCCTGCATCAAAACTGCACCAATACCAACCCCCAGAAGCATCACATTCAATCTCAAATGTCTTAGAAAAATTAGGAAGAGATAATACCAGGGCATGTGTCAACTTGTACTTCAGCAACTCAAAAGCCTTCTCTTGCTCTTCTCCCCATCTGAACTCCACAGTCTTCTTAATTACTTCAGTTAATGGGGTTGCAATGCTGCTGAAATGGGGTACAAAATGCCTATAAAAGCTGGCGAGTCCGTAAAAACTGCGAACATCACCAATATTCTTAGGCTGCAGCCACGCCTTGATAGCTCGAATCTTCTCTTCATCCACCTGCACTCCATCTGCAATAACAACAAAGCCAAGAAACACAAACTTATCTGTGCAAAAGATGCACTTCTTTATTTTAGCAAACAGTCTCTCCCTGCGAAGTACATCTAAAACAGACTTCACATGTTCAAAGTGGTCATCATAACTCCTACTATAAATCAGAATGTCATCAAAATAAACCACTACATATCTGCCAATAAAGCTCTCAAAACATGGTTCATAAGACGCATAAAAGTACTAGGAGCATTGGTTAAACCAAAAGGCATGACGAACCACTCATACAACCCAAGCTAAGTTTTAAAAGCAGTTTTCCACTCATCTCCCTCCTTAATCCTAATCTGATGATAACCACTTCGCAGATCTATCTTAGAAAACACACAAGCACCATGCGACTCATCTAACATGTCATCTAAAGGAGGGATAGGCTGGCGATACTTAACCGTAATGTTGTTGATAGCTTGGCATTCGCAGCACATCCTCATGGTCGAGTCCTTCTTGGGCACAAGCAAAACTGGAACTGCACAAGGACTAAAACTCTCCCTCACGTGCCATTTGGCCAGCAACTCTCCAATTTGCCTCTCCAGCTCCTTCGTCTCCTCCGGGATGGTTCAGTAAGCTGGTCTATTTGGAAGGGTAGCTGCAGACACGAAATCTATCTGATACTCAATCCCACGAATGGGTGGCAGCCCGGCTGGGGTATCATCTGGAAAAACATCCTCAAAATCCTGCAAAAGAGATGAAATAGAAGGGGGTAGAGAATTAGGAATGTTAGTTAAAACCAGGTTCTCCTTGTAGATCAACAACACCAATGGTTTCTCCTCCTGAATTGCCCACTTCAAATCCCCAACCCTAGCTAGAAATGACTGTTGCACCACCCCTTTCTCTCTATTACTTCGTGGCTGCATCTCATCACCCAACTCCTTCTGCAACTGGACTTGATCCTCATAGACTTGTTTAGGGGTCAGAGGAACAAGTGAGAACTTTTTCTGCCGGTACTCGAAGGAATACTTGTTCATGAAGCCTTCATGCTTCACTCGCCTATCAAACTGCCACGGACGCCTCAAAAGTATATGACTCGCCTGCATAGGAATCACATCACATAGCCCCTCATCCTCATATTTCCCTATGCGAAATGGCACCTTGACTTGCTTCACTACTTTGATGATACCACTATCATTCAGCCACTACAGCTTGTATGGTCTATGGTGCTTCATCACCTGTAACCCTAACTTTGTCACTATCGACTGACTCGCCACATTGGTGCAACTGCCTCCATCTATAATCATGCTGCAGACCTTATCGTTGATATGACAACGTGTATGGAAAATTTTCTCCCGCTGCTCCACATCTCCGGCTGTAGGATGTGCATTCAAAGCCCTTCTCATCACAAAATTTAGCGCCGCAGGCGCCAAAATCTCTTCTTCTTCCTTGTCAGGATCATCCAAATCAGGCATTTCCGGATCAGTCTCCTCATCAGTCACAATCTCTCCATCATCTCGAATCACCATGACTCTCCGATTTGGACAGTCATTAGCAATATGCCCAAAACCCTGACACTTATAACACTTACGATCTCTATTCCGGGTTTTAATGGCAATAGATTTACCTTGAACTGCGGCATCAGACCTGGGCTTCACAAACGACTTCTTCTCCCCTCGAGGTTGCTCCTCCTCCTTCTTCCACGGAGCTCGTTTTGGTGTGGAACCACTGTCAGTCTGGTATTCTCTCCAACCTGTAAGGTTTTGCCTCGTATTACTGTAGTTGCCCCTCCTCTTGAGCTGTCCCTCAAACTTGATCGCCATAGTGGACCATGTCATCAAGCTCAACATAATGCTACATCTCCACTGTATTCCGGATCTCCCAGTTCAAACCAGCCAGAAACCTAGCCATCGTCGCCTCTCTATCCTCCACTACATTGGCTCGGATCATAGCCACTTCCATCTCCTTATAGTACTCATCCACACTCCTACTACCCTGCCTCAAACTCTGCAGCTTGTTATACAACTCTCGGTAATAATGATTCGGCACAAAGTGCCTCCTCATAACTGCCTTCATCTCATCCCATATCTCTATAGATGTCTCCCTATTTCTCCTCCTACTACTGACCAATTGATCCCACCATACGAGAGCGTAGTCAGAGAATTCCACTAAACTACGATCATCGCTGGGAAGGTTTAGATCGCAGCCCAGGAACTCGGACGAACGAACTCAGACACGATGCGGAAGCAAACTGAACACTGAAGATGGAAGGATCCAACACCTTTGGATTCGAAAACCTTCAAGTACCGTAGTCCAGAATAAATTCTCCTACGACCCAAGAAGCGAATTGACCCAACAACGAAGGATATATGTGAAGCGTCACCAATGGATATGACTGTCCGATTGATTAGTCAAAATCAAAATCCTAAGGATGAATAGGAAATTCAAAATTTTGAGCTTTAGAATTGAAGGAGAGAACCTCACAATTTCGAAACCCTAACCACCAAAATTTCGAATAAAAAAGGACACAAGACAAGGAGAGACACGAAGAAATACGAATTACCCATGATAGAAAACAAGACACGAAGAAATACGAATTACCAACGATAGAAAACAAGACACGACAAAACAAGACTCGATTTTTTTGACACAAAGACACGAAAACTTGAAGAAAAGGAAGAGAAAGGGTACGACCTGGATATTGATACCAAAATGATACGATCCTCGCTGGGAAGGTTTAGATCGTAGCCCAGGAACTCAAACCAACGAACTCAGACACGATGCGGGAGCAAACTGAACACTGAAGATGGAAGGATCCAACACCTTTGGATTCGAAAACATTCAAGTACCGTAGTCCAGAATAAATTCTCCTACGACCCAAGAAGCGAATTGATCCAATAACGAAGGATATATGTGAAGACAACACCAATGGATATGACTGTCCGATTGATTAGTTGAAATAAAAATCCTAAGGATTAATAAGAAATTCGAAATTTTGAGCTTTCAGAATTGAAGGAAAAAACCTCACAAATTTTATTTAACTGAAAACTGAATCAAAATTGCTCCTTAAAAGGCCTTTATATGGGGAACTTAAACCCTAGTCTAATAAAGAAACTTAAATTCAAATTTAAAAACTAATAAATTCGAAATTACTTAAACAAGGCCTAAACATGTTGGCCTAAAAAAACTGAATAAATTAAACTAAGCCCAATCACTACATATAATTAAAATAATAATTTTTGGGCCTTCGTTTAACTCTTCAATCAACATCGATTCTTTGGAAACATTGGCAGCCCAAATGACTTTAATCAATAAGCTTAATCCAGCCCTCAAAGTCCTTGCTCGAGCTCTAGTCATCAGCCCACTCGGAATGTAGACTAGATCGTCTCTCACAGCAGATAATTGGGCTCCATCATGTAGGTACACTTTGTGTTAAGCCTCATTAAATCTCTTGATTTACTTATTTCCAACATAACACATCTCGACATATCATCACGATACCCCCACTGCAAAACCATGTTGGGTTTTGTATACAGAAAGCATTTATTACAATGAGTATACATTCAACTGTATTCCCTATCTGTTAACAAACTTACATGCGAGTAACAATGGTATCCTCTTATCTCACCAATAGGGACGATCATACAGCGTGTTGTAGATCGCAGAAGAAAGTATGATCACTTGACCTAGTGAGATATAAATGTTATCACAGCCGAGACAGTGTACGAGGATAAGTCTGTCTGTATAAACTGCAGCATAGTCGGAAAGAAGTAATCTGTCTTGATTACTTTATATGCTGATACGTGTGGTTGCGTATTGATTGGACCACAGTGAGATGTATTCTGCTGTCAGACACCAGAGAATACAAGATCTCGATCTTGATTGAGTCCAAACCCTAAAGAAGGTTCAGGTGTATGCACGGGTTGATTGTGCTTTGATTTGCCATGGTGGAGAGCCTGAGTAACGTGCTCGTATACCCGCATCTTGGGTAGCAGCAGTTCGTGTAGAACAGCCTGAGACTGGAGTTAGGCAACCATATCCGAGTAATAAGATGGGGACATTCCCTGAGGAGCTCAATAATGTTCATTGTGCTAAAGTCCTACAGGCTGATTAAGTTCAAGCACGAGTGATAAGGTTCGAGTGGTACTGCTCAGGAAATATTAGATATTAATTAATTGTAGATAGAGCTTGTCAGAAGCTCCGACTAATTAATGAATGTCCGGTAACCTTAAATATGGGGATTCTCAAGTAAATGCAGCTCGTTCTCATAATGTGGTAATAAAGGGGTAGGTCAGTATTAATTCTGTGGTGAAAAAGAATTAATATTAATTAATTAATTGTGTCCTGAGTTGTGGACATGGGAATTAATTAATTCATAGGCCCACTTTATTATTTGCATTAGGTCCCAGGTCTGGCCCAAATTAAATATGGTGAAAAGAGGCCCAGGAGCCCATTAGGGTTAAAACCCTAGGTCTATAAATAGACATATCTCTCTCTGAAACCCTAGTTTTGCAGTAGCCATCTTAGAACATTCAAATCAGTTTGAAACCCTAGGGAGAGAGAGAAGTGGGCAGCGCATCTGGTGTGTTTGGGAGTCGAATTTTCATCTCTGGCCTACACATTCACAGTTCTGTGGAATCCTCACCAATAGCAGGATTGACCAACATCGGGATACAGATATGAAGGCCTAATCTGGAGAACAAATTATTCTTCCCTCTCTTTTTGTTTGATTAATTCTTGAAATTAGATCTGGTTTTAATTTCTGTTTCCACAGTGTTAATCAAATCACGTGGTTGAATCAGGATTGAATTTCAAACGTGAAAGATCGGATCTGAGACGACGGAGTTATGGTAAAACTCGTATAACCACAGCATTAAATTCATACAAGCATGCTAGGATTGTCGTATGTTTATTGCTCTCAACATCCATGAAATGATCCAGTTTATTAGGATTTGGTGATTCGATTCACCAGCAAATCCCTACAATTGGTATCAGAGTCGTGGTTTGTTTTTGTGGCTTTGTTGGATGAGCAATTTTAATTATGCATGTGTGAATTTTTAAATTGCTGTGGTGTTTGATTTTTGTTCCTCGTGGCAACCCGTTCGATTTAATCCGTGGTGGTTTATTAGTATTTGGATTAAATTGTGTTTTGTAAATCACGAGAAAATCCGTGATTAGATTTTTTAGAAAAATTGTAATAGATTAGATATTATAATTTTTTCAAATCTGTAATTGTACAGGTCGAAGAATGAAGACGAAAACCGGGCGAGGCGATGGAGGTGCACGGCGGCGGTAGGAGGCCGCGCATGACGTGCAGCCGTGGTGGCGCAGTGCAGGGCAGCGGTGCACGGTAGGGGGCAGGCGGCCCACCGCGACGTGCGGCTACAGACAACACTGGCGGTAGCGGCACAGCCACGCGGGCCTAGGGCCTACGCTGGCTGCGGCCGCACGACGCGGCTGTGCAACCACGCGGGCAGGTGGCCTGCAGTGGCAGCCGCGCACGACGGCGGCGGCGGTGGCGGTGGCTGTCGGCCGGTGGCTGCTGCTGCGGCGGTAGGGTTCAAGGTTTGACGGCTCGTGCAATTCGATGTAAACCTAGGATTTGCAGTTGGATTGTGGGACCAATTTTCAAATCTCAAAACCTTAGATCCCAAAAGATTTGGTGTTTGAGGATATCAAGGCCCAGGAAGATTTGTGAAGATTTGAAGAAGATTTGGAGTTATCCAAATTTTGAAATTCAAATTTCAAATTTTGTAATAGATAGGATTATTTTATTTTTCCTGTTTTGTGGGGCCACGAGGAATTTTTGTTTGTCTTAATTGCCTCGTATGATATGTGATTTATTAATTGCACAATAAGCATGTGTAGATAATAGGAAAGCATGTCTTACTGCTTTATTATTTACAGTTTTATAAGCATGCTCATGTGATTAATTACTTGTCTAGATTATATTTAGAATTTTTGGGCTTGTTTAATTACATGCAAAAATTTTGGAAAATATAATGACAAGAAATTATTAATTTGCGCATTTAAGAAACCTTCTGAAACAAAAATACTAAGCGGATTTTTTAAATCAATAGACCTCCACAAAGTGATCCTCGGCTGTAAGTGTATCTCTTGTCCTAGTAAACGTCTACGAGTGTAGCTTGCTAGTTCCCGGAGGTACATGGGCTGCAATTGTTGGGATTTCTAGACAAACAATTTAAATCATGTGAATAGTGGGAGGGTTTTGCGTAAACGTCTACGAGTGTAGCTTACGTAATTCTTTCTCATAAGTATTCTAGGATTGATTTAAATTTTAGATAACAAAGGCTTTAAGGGTCGTGCGGTATGGCTACGCGCCATGCCAAATTGTCTCTTTTGGCTGGAGTTAAATTTGTGGTTAAGGGCTTAGAGGCATCTTAGAATATAATGTAGTTGCTGCTTCCCTGTTCTTGAGAGATGGCTTGGTCTAAGGTTTTACACTAATAATTAATTTCATGTGTCTAAAGATTCCTGACATGGTATGAAATTAAAGGATTTGGGCTTAAAACCTGCAGTCTGGTTGAGGGTGACATCGTAAACGTCTACGAGTGTATCTTGCGGTGGGAACTCTTGGGCTATTAGTGGAAAACATTTGTATTTGATTTGTCAAGAGGTTTTCAATGCATTTGTTTTCGAATGTTCTGCATGTATGTTCTTATTAAGATTATTTATTTGTTTCAGATATGTCTATGTCTAATGTTATCAATATTCTCGCACAAAATTCTTTAACTGGTCCAAACTTCCTGGAATGGAAACGCAACCTTGAATACATCTTGATTGTGGAAGAACATATGTACGCTCTGCAAGTACTTCGTCCTATAGTGCCCACTCCTGAATCCTCTCAAGAGGAAGTAGACTATTACAACAAGTGAGAGAAATCAAACAATGTAGTCAAGTGTACATGATGACCACTATGTCGAAAGTCTTACAGCAGCAGCATCAGCACCATAAGGATGCCTATGACATTATGGCCAGTCTGGAGGCAACCTATGGGGAAACTGATAGAGTTGTGAGATTTAATCTCATGAGGGAAATCATGAGTAGAAAAATGACTGATGGTAGCTCAATAAGAGAGCACGTAGTTTCCATGACTCACCTCATGGATTAACTAACTATGCACGGTGGAGGTATCGACGCTGAGGCCAAAGTCAATCTCATACTGAACTCTCTACCCAAGTCCTTTGAGATTTTCAGACTGGATATTGTGATGAACAAGAAAGAGTATACTCTTAACGAGTTGCTTAATGACTTGATGGCAGCGGAATAAGTCATGAACCCTCAGAAGGTTGCTTGAGCTACTTCTGGTAGTCTCTCTGCTGTACCGAAAGGTATGAAGCGGAAAAGAGGGATTAAGAAGAAAGTTGGAAAGGCAACTAACTGTAAAGGGCGTGGATGCTGACAGGAAGCCCAGGGGTGCAACTATGAAGGACAAGTGTTTGAAGTGTGGTAAGAAAGGACACTGGAAGAAAGATCGTCAGGCTGGCATAGCTAGACAAGGTATGCCATTTGCATGTATAACTGTAGCATGATTAGAGTGTGTCGTTGCTCTTCCAAGAGTTGTAAACGCTGACTTTTTAACCATGGTGTTGTACTATGCAGGGAACCTTGCCGATAAGGCTGGAGAGTAATGGCAAGAAAATACAAGCTGCATGGAAGGCAACGTTTTGACGGAGCCTCATGAAGTTTTCTTTCTTCTTATGTTTTGACAAATAACATACTTTTGAGAGTTTTTTTATTTTGAGCCGTGTTTTTCCGGCAAGACAAATTGTTTATCAGCTTCGCATAGATATTTTGTTATTTATGATAGTTATTTATTTTTGTCATTGGAAAAAACAATTTTATCTGTTTTGGGATGTTGATTAACTCTCTTTACGTTGCTTACTTTCATCAAAACCGTCCTTGAATTTTGCATGTAACTCATCTGAAATTGATAATCCTAGAAAGAGAAAGCTTAGTTCTTCTGATGAGGATCTTACATATCTCTGGTACTTGAGACTCGGTCACATTAGCTTGAAGCGGATTAAGCGACTTGCAGATGACGGTACATTGGACTTAGTCCGGGCTGTACCTTATCAAGTCTGCGAATCCTACATCGAGGGCAAGATGTCTTCTAGGCTTTTTAAGGCTAGTCAGTCTCGAGCAGAGGATGTGTTGGAATTGATCCATTCTGACTTATGTAGGCCCATGTCCACACAGGCTCGTGGAGGGTATGAGTACTTCGTCACTTTCATTGACAACTACTCGAGATACGGATACATTTACCTGCTTCGCTACAAGTCTGAATGCTTTGAGAAATTAAAAGGGTTCAAGACTGAGGTAGAAAAGAAGGTCGGGAAAACTATCAAGTCACTGCGATCTGACCGCGGTGGCGAATACCTCGGGAACGAGTTCCTACAATATTTGTCAGAACATGGGATTACATCCTAGTGGACTGCACCGAGTACTCCCCAGCAAAATGGTGTAGCCGAAAGAAGAAATAGAACTCTTTTGGAGATGGTGAGATCAATGATGAGTTATGCAAGCTTACCTATTTAGTTTTGGGGATATGCATTGGAAACTTCGGCTTACATCTTAAACTTGGTGCCTTCTAAATCGGTTCCAAAGACACCCTGTGAACTCTTCCTTGGACGCAAATCCAGTTTGAGCAAGTTCAGAGTATGGGGTTGTCCGGCACACGTGCTGACGAAGGAACCTGATAAGTTAGAAAGCAGGTCCAAGGTAATGCTGTTTATAGGGTATCCCAGGCAAACAAAAGATTGTTTCTTTTACTGTCTAGAGAGTTAGAGAATCGTTGTTAGCACCAACGCTAGATTCTTGGAGGACGAGAATGTGAGAAACCACAAGACAAGGAGTGATATAGTTCTTCAAGAAATTGAAGATGAGAATGCGATTCCAAAGGAAGGGGAACGTGCGAACGTGGGTGCACCTGTGAGAGGTACAACACCACGGTCGCGTTCTTGTGTGCAAGGTGCAGAATCACAAGTTGCTGCACCAACTGCTGACACGACACTGATGCCTCATCGCAGTGGGAGAGTCATTTTCTATTCGGAAAGGTACATGTTCGTGGGTGAGTCTTTGGACTTGGGCCCTGAAGACGGACATGAAGACTCTGACCCACTGACTTACGAAGAGGCAGTGCAGGACAAAGATGTTGCGAAATGGCGCATCGCCATGGATTCTGAGATTGAATCCATAACTGCTTGAATGTATACTAGAAAGTTGTGCTGCCTGATGGCTTTAGGGCTATAGGGTGCAAGTAGGTATACAAGAGAAAGAAGGGAGCGGATGGAGACATTACGGCGTTCAAAGCCAGGCTGGTGGTAAAGGGTTATAGTCAGAAAGAGGGCATAGACTATGATGAAACCTTTTTACCGGTAGCCATGCTGAAGTCGATCCAGATACTCCTTGCCATAGCAGCGCATCTGGACCACGAGATTTGGCAAATGGATGTCAAAACTGCTTTTCTAAACGGTTACCTTGAAGAAGGTAGGGACATCTATATGCAGCAACCCGAGGGTTACATGCGCAAAGGCGAAGAACATCTTGTCTGGAAGCTTAAATAGTCCTTGTATGGACTTAAGAAAGCTTAAAGGTCGTGGAACTTACGTTTCAACGAGGTGATTAAGTCCTACGGATTTTCACAGTTAGAGAACGAAAATTGTGTATACAGACTTGGTGTCAGTGGGAGAGTGGTTTTCCTTGCACTGTACGAGGACGACATACTCCTATTTGGAAACAATGAGGGAGTGATGTTGGAGATTATACGTTGGTTATCCGAACAGTTCCAAATGAAGGATTTGGGAGAAGCTGGGTACATCCTTGGGATTAAGGTAAGAGAAGGATGTTGAGCTTATCCCTTGCATCCTATGTGGATACTGTGATAGCCCAGTTCAGCATGCAACTCGCCAAGAAAGGCTTGCTACCTTTCAAACCTGGCGTACATCTTTCTACTGGGCAGTGTCCTGTGACACAGAGTGATGAGATGAGTCTTGTACCATACGCATCTGTGGTGGGTAGCCTCAGGTATGCAATGGTGTGTACCAGGCTTGATATTTGTTATGCCGTTGGCATGGTAGCAAGATATCAGTCTAGCCCTGGACAAGCGCATTAGACTGTGGTAAAGCACATCCTCAAGTATTTGAAGAGAACTAGGAATTACTGCCTGGTTTATCAAAGTGAGGATTTGTGCCCTGTGGGTTACACAGATTCAGATTTCCAAGGGGACCAGGATGAGAAGAAATCGACCTCGGGTTATGTGTTTACCTTGGGAGGTGGGGCTGTATCTTGGAGGAGCGCAAAGCAGAAATGCATTGCTGACTCGACCATGGAGGCAGAATATGTCGCCACCTCCGAAGCTTCGAAATAAGGGGTATGGCTCTGGAACTACCTTTTAGAGTTGGATGTGATTCCGAGTTTGCCTAAGAGCATCACGATTTATTGTGATAACTCTGGTGAAGTGGCAAACTCGAAGGAACCACGGACTCACAAGGCGAGCAAACACATAGAGAGAAAGTAACATATCATACGAGAAATCGTATCGAGGGGCGCTGTGCAGATTCAGAAGATTGACACTAGGGACAACCTAGCTGATCCATTCACAAATTGCTTGCCACAGAAAGTTTACGAAGTACATATTCATGGACTGGGTCTGAGGTGGAAGCCTACCACTGGCAGTGGTTGATGTAATAGCTAGGATAAATAGACGCACTATATACTCTGTAATAGCAAGTGTAATGTTTTGAGTATAAGTAGGAGATTGTTGGGTTATGTATACAGAAAGCATTTATTACAATGAGTATACATTCAACTGTATTTCCTATCTGTTAACAAACTTACATGCGAGTAACAACGGTATCCTCTTATCTCACCGATAGGGACGATCATACTGCGTGTTGTAGATCGCAGAAGACAGTATGATCACTTGACCTAGTGAGATATAAATATTATCACAGCCGAGAAAATGTAAAAGGATAAGTCTGTCGATATAGACTGCAGCATAGTCGAAAAGAAGTAACCTGTCTTGATTACTTGATATGCTAGTACGCACGGTGGCGTATTGATTGGACCACAGTGAGATGTATTCTACTGTCTAACATCAGAGAATACAAGATCTCGGTCTTGATGAGTCTAAACCATAATGAAGGTTCAGGGTATGCACGGGTTGACTACTTCTTTGACTTGCCACGGTGGAGAGCCTGGGTAACG
Source organism: Plectranthus barbatus (assembly GCA_026898455.1). Lineage (NCBI taxonomy): Eukaryota > Viridiplantae > Streptophyta > Magnoliopsida > Lamiales > Lamiaceae > Plectranthus > Plectranthus barbatus. The sequence continues at coordinate 34,435 of JAPKLW010001924.1, read as the reverse complement.
TGCTCGTATACCCGCATCTTGGGTAGCAGCAGAAGATATGTTCGTTCTGCAAGTACTTCGTTCTGAAGCGCCCATTGTTGAATCCACCCAAATGGATATAGACTTTTACAATAAGTGGGAGAAATCAAACAATGTAGTCAAGTGCTACATGATGATCACTATGTCGAATGTCTTGCAGCAACAGTAGCATCAGCACCATAGGGACGCCTTTGACATTATGCCCAGTCTGGAGGCAACCTAGGGGGAAACAGATAGGGCTGTCAGATTTAATCTCATGAGGGAAATCGTGAGTAGAAAAATGACTGATGGTAGCTCAGTAAGAGAGCACATAGTTTCCATGACTCACCTCATGGATGAGCTAATTGTCCACGGTGGAGGTATCGACCCTGAGTCCAAACCCTAACGAAGGTTCAGGGGTATGCACAGGTTGACTGTTGCTTTGGCTTGCCATGTTGGAGATCCAGCGTAATGTGCTCGTATACCCGCATCTTGGGTAGCAGCCGTTCGTGTAAAACAGCCTGAGACTGGAGTTAGGCAACCATATCCGAGTAATAGGATGGGGACATTCCCTGAGGAGCTCAATAATGTTCATCGTGCTAAAGTCCTGCAAGCTGATTAAGTTCAAGCACGAGTGATAAGGTTTGAGTGGTACTGCTCAAGAAATATAAGATATTAATTAATTGTAGATAGAGCTTGTCAGAAGCTCCGATTCATTAATGAATGTCCGGTAACCTTAAATATGGGGATTCTCAAGTAAATGCAGCCCATTCTCATAACGTGGTAATAAAGGGGTAGGCCAGTATTAATTCTGTGGTGAAAATGAATTAATATTAATTAATTAATTGTGTCTTGGGTTGTGTGATAGCGCGTTTCGCAACGCGCTAAAGCTGCAAGTGTACAGACCACTGCAGAGGGCAAGTAATAATTTATCGATTCTCAAGGATTGCAGGATCGAAGTATAACCAAGCACTGAAACATAGATACCGTACTACTATCTAGGTGAATCATAAAAGGATTTTGGTTTATCTAAACTAATTGATTTTGAAGCAGTAATAAAACAAAATGAACAATTAACGATTTTAGAAAACTGGTGAGAAAACAGGATTCCAGGGTAATCCACTTTGAACATTAAACAAACAACGTTTTCATGCAATTCAATCCCAATTTAATTTCCAGAGATGTGAGCAATCGCAAATATGTTATCAGGTGATCCTCTCGGACTCTAAACCATAACATGGAAATAAAATACCTAGTAACTCCTCTCGGATGCGCAAAAGGAATTTTACTCTTGATAAAAACCTTAGATTTTAAACCCTTTAAAAGCTCAATTTCCTCTCGGACAATTGTTCTAGTAAATCTAATTTAATTGCGTCATAATTGATAACCTAGACCTCTCGGTTCAAAAACTACCAATTCAAATCACAATTAATGGCCAGTTAATCACAATTCATGAAAATCCCTAATTAAATTAGAACATCAAAGGAAAAGGAACATTAAATTGCATAAACTGTTGAATGAATAAATACAAAGTTTCAAAACCCTAGAATCCACAAATGGGTTTAGCCAATCATGCTAAATCCCAGAAAAACAAAAGATGAAGAGTAAAAAAAAACAGGAAAACATGAAAACTAAAAACCGTAGTCTTCAATCTTCGAATTCCGGAGTGCTCTTCAAGTTCCCTTGCCTTTTGCCCTTAATTCTATACTCTCCAGTTGAAAAAGTGATGAAAGGAACCTTATTTTCGTTCAGAGAGGTCCTATTTATAGTTGAGGCCTTTAAAATCTCCAAAAGATATGGTTTTGGGCTAAAGATTCACCAGATTTCGTCAAAACGGGACACAGATGGCGACCTGAGAGGCGCGATCAGCGATCGCCGGTTATGCAACCGGGTCGCCGATCATGTCACGTGAGAAAACTTCTGAAATTGCAGAACCGGCGACCCAAGTGCGAGATCGGCGATCGCCGGATGTGCAACCTGGTCGCCGGTTGTGCACCGTGAGGTATTTCTTCAAAATTCACAACCGGCGACCCATCTACATTACCGGCGACCGCCGGTTGTGTCATTTGGGTCGCCGATTATGCCTCGAACGGGTTTTCGGCGTTTTCTTTTGTATTTTCTGACTCCTTCTTCTTCCCGGTACAAGCTACCATCAGTCGGCTTTTCGAAAATTTTGTCAATCCTTGTAAACAACTCGATTGTGCGTGAAATCTGCAAAAACAACCACAAACCAGACCAAACGTAATATTTTCTAAAAGAATATGAATAATGCATGAAAACACTACATAACAATCTGATCTAAGGCCAAAAGTGAGCAAATCCACATCAGCAAGGTGCACAAAACGAGTGTTTATCAACCCCCCAAACTTAAGCTATTGTTCGTCCTCGGACAATGAGACAAACAAATAAAAGAAAGAAGTAAACACGAGGGGTGCGTTAATTGATCATCAGCTGTTTCAGACACAAAATGGGGTTGTGATTCCCACACCAATCACTGTGACATTCATCAGTTTATCGCAAACAAGTAGTTTCAATCCTGGCCTCTAAAAGTCCGCTTCTCACAAGATAGTGTATCACTCAAATTTTTCACTCAAAATGTAAGTAGGTCAGTGCACACTCTCAAATGGTCAACTGCACAACTTTTTCTACCATAGGCTTGCTCGTTGTCTCAACTCTCTACTGACCATGGGAGTGCTCGGATAAAGATCAAAAAGGTCTTTATTTACGGTTCTAATGTAGGCACATTGGTGAAGGGTATGGAAATTTGGCTAAAAGTGACTAGAATAGATTCATCCTTATAACTCCAAACATTCTAACTCTTCCTCATCACATACTGTATGGCGTAACTGACTCTAACAATACTTATGACATAAACTGAAATTGACACATCCCTTCAATAGTAATTCAATAAGATTCAAACTCAACATCATGACAGAACTCTTGTGCATTGACTTGTATCAAAACATTGCACATTCTGAAGGATATAACACAAGTACTTTGCACATCCAGTGCATTATTCGACTCTTTTTTTTTTTTTTTTTTTTTTTTTAACAAAGTTCATACTGACTCATCACAAGAACAAAGATGCACTCATCGTGCACTATACTCCTACCAACGACATTAGTCCATCAGCATGTTTGGACTACTCACATATACAGACTCTAACTTCACCACTTAACATTGTTGGATACCCTTATACATCCATCCACACCTCCTATCATCCGGGTTAAGAAAGAAAAGGTTTTCAGGCTCAACTAGGCTAACAAAGGAGTATGCATCGGGTTAGTGTTTGGGTTCATTGTGGCTTAGGAAACGATGGCCTAAAATCATTTCTAAATCCTTGACACTCTCCTACGCAATTTTGAGCAAGAAGCCAGAGCAAGTTCTAGAGATTAAGTGTGCAGTGACCGACTCTCAATGAAACAAAGTTAGGCTCAATTCTGACAGGGCAATAAGCATATTCAAGAGGCCAAAATCAATTCCGTAAGATCACAATTCACCAACTCATTTACAGCAATCAATGTAAGTTTCACGAGAAAGAAAATCTGTCATCATAAACTTGATCAATAATGCAAGAATGACCACCCAATCCATTCATTTCCCTTTCACAATTCGGGTTCCACATTACAAATCCAACAGAAATTTAAAACTGAATTAAATACAAGTACACAGATAAAAGCAGATAAAGGTGGTTCACACTACAAGTTCAAATTCAAGTACAGACCCAGATAGCAGCATCAGAATGGAGCAAATAAAACAGAGCCAAAAGATAAAATAAGGTAAACACACATCAACCGATCCCATCTCCCCCCCCAAACTTATTCGATACAAAGGAAAGAATAAGTTTGTGGGAAAAAGATCACGGAGATGTGTGGTTACCTCGATAACCTCACTGGGGCGGGGGCCAGTTCTGCGAGAACCTGGCCATAGATCGGCGCATCTCCTCATCCGCCTCTTGCTGGCGTCGCCACTGTTCTTGTTCCCATAAATTGTGGCGCTGCTGCGCTGCCCACCGCTCCTGCTCCTGCTCAGCAAAGCGTTGCTGAGCTGTCCACTGCTCTCGCTGCTCGTCTTCGAAAGACCTCCGGGCCGTCCATTCACGCCTCTGCTCCTCCTCGAAAGACCGGCGCTCAGAAGCATACGTCGTCTGGGCCGCAGAAAGGGACTGGAGCTGCGTGCTCCAGTCCGACCACTGTCTCTCTAGCGCGCTGAGGCGCTGCTCAACCTCCGCCCGACTGTAACGGCGCTCGTAGCAGATAGATGTTCCCCCTCGCCGCTGCCGGGATGACCCCCCTGTCTCCTGCCGGGGTGATCCCCCTGTCTCCTGCCGGGATGATCCCCCTGTCTCCTGCCGGGATGATCCCCCTATCTCCTGCCGGGATGATCCCCCTATCTCCAGGTAGAGGGGCTGTTCCTCATGTGTATCCTCGGGAGCCTCCTCATGAGTCTCCTCAAACGCAGGGTTTGGGTTCTGCCGGCGGGCTTCCTCGTCAGCTTGGATCGCCTCCACATGAGCTAGAGTGTCTAGCTTCCAGTTGCTTCGATACTGCCGAAGCCCTACATTAGTGAGCTCAGGGTTCGGCAGCGGGAAGTAAGGACGGCTGCGCTGAACGAGGTGGTAGGGTGGGTGCACCGAATGGATGAACCGAAGATGCACCAATTTCTCCAGTGTGAGCTTTGTTAGTGGTTCAGCCCGCTCCTCGGACACATCGACCCCTAGCGAGTATAGCAAGGTGGTCCACAAACCGCCAATGCAGATGGTCCCTTTTTGGGCCCCCGAGATCCTGTTGGACTGCATCAGAAATAATTGGGCAAAGTTGAGGTACTCGCTGTTCAACATGCAGTATAGGACCATGAGCTCCGCGTCTCTTAGGGAGCTGTTCTCCTTTCTGGCGAAGAGGGTATGGGCCAGGATGGCTCGGACCATCCGGAAAATTGGGTTCCGGATCATAGAAGCCTTGCAGTCTCCCGATGACCAACTTGGGCTTCCTTCGGCGCAGATATGGGGCCAGAAAGTCTTGCTGTCGTAGCCCCTTGGTTTGTTGTACCTCCCCAGGTTAACCACTCCGAACGCCCTGTTGATTTCCTTCGTTGAAATAGTCCTATCTTGATTTTCGGCCCGGAAGGTGGCGCCGGTGGGCTCAGTTCTCCCTTTCGTGGTGATCTCCAGAGTAGACAGGATCTCCAGGGTGAACCTTGTGAACGTCGGGGCATCGAGCTCCAGCAGGGGTGCCCAACCAATGTTAGAAAACAGCTCCTTCACGTTATCATAGAGCCCCATTGCCTTCATTGCATCAGTGTCAGGGTAGCAGGTGCCTTCGACCCCTCTTTCGGCCAGAACTTTGAAAGTGTTGATCATGCCCGCATCTCGGATCCTGGTGATCCCATAGGAGTCAGGGTTAGTACGACGACGAGGTGCCATAGTCCTACAAATGAAAAACAAACATGCATATTATCCACCGTGAAGCAGGAAAGCAATAAACGTACGGAAAATGAGACCAACATAATTATACGAAATAAACTAGACAATACGAAGACCATAATTCCACAGTTAACTAAAACTTTTAACCAAACTTAGATAAACTCAACTCCTCGTCACTCTAACATACTCCATCCCAATGTTTGGCATAACAATATCCATAATAAGTCCCCAAATTATTCAAGTAAATGCAACATAATCACAATGTACCAATGCAAACAAGTGAACATAGAGATAAAGGAAATAACAACGAAGTATGAAAACAATAAACCCACATTAAACAATTAAAATCACAAACGTGCAATGCAAGCAATTAAACTCGAATATAGAGACACAATAACCTTAATGCGAGAATTAATCGTGAGTATGAAGAAGAAATACCTGGAATTTGACGAAAATATGATGAAAATTAAGAACCCTAGCCAATTTGGAGATTATGGTGTTTTTGGACGAATTGGGGCAAACCACTCGGATAGGAAGCCTCCAAATGTCGTGGGTAAGTGATGTTCAAAAGGAATTCTTGAGATAATGCAAGATAGAAGAGAATTTTGGAGAGGAAATTTCGAAAATTTTGAGAATCGGGTGAAGTTCTAGTGAAAAGAGTGAAAAATCGCGCAGCAAACCCCCTTTTAATGCATACCCGGCGACCCAAGTGCGCGATCGGCGATCGCCGGATGTGCAAATAGGTCGCCGGTTATGCACCGTACCAAATTAGCTGAAATTACACACCCGGCGACCCAAACCAGCATAACCGGCGATCGCCGGTTATGATTTTGGATCGCCGATTGTGTCACGTACCTGTCCGGCGTTTGACGGGGTAATCGGCGACCCAGGTGCGCGATCGGCGATCGCCGTCCGTGCATTCTGGGTCGCCGATTTCGTGATGAAATCGCGCGACTCCCTCTGTTTTCGACTCTGTTTCCTGCATCCAATGAACTCAACACCCAAACATGAACGTAACTGTGGAAAATGATGAAAATACTCAACGTACATTAAAAACGGACGCACAAAATAATAGAGAAACTCAAATAAACCAATAATGGATTGGGTTGCCTCCCAATAAGCGCTTTATTTTACGTCTATAGCTAGACACAGCAGCACGAACTATGGTTCAGATAAATAAAGTTCAACCACAGCAGAAACAGTCTCAGATTGGATGTAAAGCTTCACCCTATGACCATTCACCGTGAAGTGTGTGCCATCAGTTCCTATTAAGTCTAGTGTACCATTTGAATTAATCTTGTCAACAACATAAGGACCAGACCATCTAGACTTCAGTTTCCCAGGGAATAAATGCAATCGAGAATTAAAGAGGAGTACCTGATCCCCCGACGTGAATTCACGGGGGCGGATGCGTCGATCGTGAAATTTCTTGGCACGCTCCTTGTACAACCTCGAACTCTCATAAGCTTCGTTCCGGAATTCTTCCAACTCTGTCAGCTGGATGCATCGCTGCTCAGACGCAGCCTTCAGATCCCAGTTAATCTTCTTCACAGCCCAGAAAGCTTTGTGCTCCAACTCTACTGGCAGATGACAGGATTTTCCAAACACCAACTGGTATGGTGACATACCAATTGGGGTCTTGAATGCAGTTCTGTATGCCCACAAGGCATCATCCAAGCGCAGTGCCCAATCCTTCCTGGATACTACAGACTTCTTCAGGATTTGCTTGATTTCTCTGTTAGCTAGCTCAGCTTGACCATTGGCTTGGGGATGATATGGAGAAGTGATTTTATGATGCACTCCATATTTTGACAGGAGACTCCCCAGCCATCTATTCTTAAAGTGGGATCCGCCATCACTCAGCAGTGCTCGCGGCGCTCCAAAACGAGTCAAGATGTTCTTCTGTAAGAACTTGAGTACCACCTTAGAGTCACTCGTCGCAGTGGGGATAGCCTCAACCCACCGGGTTACATAATCCACTGCTAGCAGGATGAATTGGTATCCATGAGACTTAGGGAATGGTCCCATAAAGTCAATGCCCCAAACGTCGAAGGGCTCGATCTCCAGCATGTACTTCTGTGGCATCTCATCTCTCTTCGAGATGTTCCCCATCCTCTGGCATCTATCACAGCTGGCCACAAATTTTTGACAATCGCGGTAGATAGTAGGCCAATAAAATCCACTGGTGAGGATCTTCATGGCTGTCCTATTTGCCGCACAGTGGCCTCCATATGGGGACAAGTGGCAGTCCCCCATAATCTGCTCTTGCTCATTTGACTCGATGCACCGCCTAATCACCATATCAGCACAACGGCGGTAGAGGAAAGGCTCGTCCCAATAGTAGAACTTACACTCGTGCAGAAACTTCCTCTTCTGATGTGAGGAAAGATCAGGTGGTGAAACACCTGCAACCAGATAATTCACTAGATCCATGTACCATGGATCCGTCGCTTCCACAACAAACAGCTGCTCATCCGGAAAGACTTCAGTAATTCGGATCCTCTGGTCATCCCCTTCCACTGGGTTCTCTAGCCTTGACAGGTGGTCCGCTACCACATTTTCGCACCCCTTTCGATCCTTGATCTCCATATCAAACTCCTGCAGTAACAGGATCCACCGGATCAGTCTCGGCTTCGCTTCCTTCTTCGCAAAAAGATATCGGATCGCAGCATGATCCGTGTATACAACTGTCTTCGCCCCAATCAGATACGCCCGGAACTTGTCGAAGGCGAATACCACCGCCAACAACTCTTTCTCCGTAGTGGTGTAGTTCACCTGAGCCTCATCCAGAGTCTTGCTGGCGTAGTGTATAACTCGGAAAATCTTATTCCTTGTCTGCCCCAACGCGGCTCCTACAGCTGTGTCGCTGGCATCGCACATCAGAACAAAAGGCTCTGACCAATCTGGAGAAATGAGAACCGGAGCGGTGGTTAAGGCCAACTTCAGCTTCTCAAAGGCCTGCAAACAATCATCATTAAAAACGAATTTCGCATCCTTCATAAGCAAAGAACTAAGAGGTTTAGAAATTTTAGAAAACTCCCTGATAAACCTCCGGTAGAATCCTGCATGTCCTAAGAAACTGCGAACAGATTTCTCGTTCGTGGGTGGTGGCAACTTTGAGATTGCCACGATCTTTGCTCGATCTACCTCTAAACCTGCAGCAGAAACTTTGTGGCCAAGAACTATTCCTTCCCTAACCATAAAATGACATTTCTCCCAATTCAACACAAGGTTAGTATCTTGGCATCGCTGCAGAACAGTAGTCAGGTTTTCCAAACAATCATCAAATGAATGACCAAACACAGAAAAATCATCCATGAAAACTTCCATAATATTCTCTACCAGCCCGCTAAAAATAGACATCATGCATCTTTGAAAAGTGGCAGGAGCATTACACAATCCAAAAGACATACGCCTATAAGCAAAAATCCCATAAGGGCAAGTAAAAGCAGACTTATGCTGATCCTCAGGAGCTATTACTATTTGGTTATATCCAGAATAACCATCAAGAAAGCAGTAAAAATCATAACCAGCTAACCTATCCAACATCTGATCAATAAAAGGGAGAGGAAAGTGATCCTTACGTGTAGCACTGTTCAGTGCTCTGTAGTCTATGCACATCCTCCAGCCTGTGACAGGTCGGTGAGCGATCTCCTGGCCGCTCTCGTCTTTAATGACTGTCGTTCCCCCCTTCTTTGCCACCACTTGGGTAGGGCTTACCCATTCACTGTCTGAGATGGCGTAAATCATCCCAGCATCTAGGAGCTTCATCACCTCCTTTTGCACCACTTCCTGCATGATTGGATTAAGCCTTCGTTGCGGTTGCACCTTGGGCTTATATCCATCTTCAAGTAAGATCCTGTGCATACAGATAGAAGGGCTAATACCCTTGATGTCAGACAACGACCACCCAATAGCAGATTGGTGGTCTCTCAATACCCTCAGTAATCTATCCATTTGACAAACAGATAAAGTAGCAGAAACGATTACCGGATATGTGTTGTTTTCGCCCAAGTAGGCATACCTCAGATGGTCTGGCAGTGGCTTGAGCTCCAGCACTGGTGGCTCCTTCTTTCCTCCTGGATTGAGCGCCTTCTTCCGCGCCTCCTCTTCTTCCTCCTCGCTCCTCAACTTCAGAAAATTGGCGCTCTCCACCTTGTTCTTCTCACCTGCAACATCCAATGCTAGAACAGACTCTAGCAACTCATCACACGCATCATACAGGTCATCACAAGGATAAACAGAATTTTGCACCCCATAATCTAAGGAATCAGTAGAAATAAATAAAGGGTCATAAGGATACAAAACCTGAACCATGTCGCACTCCTCATAGCAGTCATCAGAGTCGTGTCGCTCCATGGCTTTGTAAATGGAGAAGGTGATCTTCTCGTCGTTTACTCTCAAGGTGAGCTCGCCCTTCTTCACATCAATGAGGGCGTCAGCAGTGTGGAGAAAGGGTCTTCCTAGGATCAGTGGAATATTGCGGTCTTCCTCCATGTCCTAGACCACAAAATCAGCTGGGAAAATAAATTCCCCCACTTTTACTAGCACATCTTCAACTACCCCCTTTGGGTAGTTCACAGAACGATCCACCATCTGGAGTTTGATGGTGGTCGCCTTGATGTCGCCTATCTGAAGCTTCTTGAAGATCGACAGAGGCATCAGATTGATGCTGGCCCCTGAATCAAACAGGACTTTCTTGAAGTTTTGTCCACCAATTAAGCAGGTGATGGAAAAACAGCCCGGATCAGCCCTCTTTATAGGCATCTTCTTCTGAATGATAGCGCTGCATTCTTCGAACAAGTTGACTGTCTCGAATGCGCCGAAGGGCTTCTTCTGGGTAACCATATCCTTCAGAAACTTCATGTACCCAGGAATCTCCTGTACCACTTCAATCAATGGTAGATTGATGTGGATCTTCTTCATATGCTCCAGAAAACGCTTGTATCTCTCCTCCTTCTGCTTCTTAGCAAATCTCTGCGGGAAGGGTACAGCAACAGGATCAGCTACTTTGGGTCTGTCTTCAGGACAGCCCTCTTTACCCTTTTTAGTACGTTCTTCTTCAGGAAGAACAGGGTCAGCCTGTACAACTTCAGGTTGCACAGAAACGTCAGCGGGCATAGACGGCCCCTCGTAACCTTTACCACTGCGGGTGGTAATGGCATTGCACTGGTCCTTAGGGTTCACCACTGTGTTGCTCGGGAAGTGCCCCGGAGTGTGCTGGCTACCAATTGCGTTGGCTATCTGGGAAATCTGTGTGTCCATCTGCTTCATGTGCTTTCCCATTTCCCCCATATTATTCTGTAGCTGAGCAATTTCTCCATCTGTCTTTGTAGACTTCGCATTGGAGACTGCGATGAATTGGGTCAGGAGCTCCCTCATGCTTGGCTCCTTTGGCTCGTTAGTTGCTCCATGATTTGCAGCAAACCCAGGTGGAGGCTGTAGAGCATTGTTCGGGTTCCCATAAGAGAAGTTGGGATGATTCCGATTGTTGGGATGATATACCATGTTTCCCGATGGATACCCTCGATTGTTGTTGAAGTTCCTCTGGTTCACATAGTTTGCATCCTCCATCTGCATCTCATTAACTTGCTCATAGCTTTGCTGAGGTAGATTATTTTCCAATTTGGTGATGCGAGTCTCCAGTAATTTAGTGGAAGCAGCCACTTCTTTCCTCATCAGCTTTATCTCAGCAGCTATATCTCCAGTATCATCAACTGCTGCTACCCTGTGATCTCCCCTATCCGCTGGCCAGTTGTACTCGCTTTTCGCCATCACTTCCAGTAATTCTAACCCTTCCTGTGGTGGTTTAGCAGTCAGTGACCCTCCAGCTGAGGCATTCACATGCTTCTGGGTCTCCCTGTCCAGACCTCGATAGAAGTGGCACATCTGTTGTTTCTCAGTGAAACCATGGCAGGGGCAAGAACGTAGGAGATCTTTGTAGCGTTCCCAGGCCTCGTACAGTGACTCCCCAGAAAACTGTCTGAACTGAGAGATCTGGGTCTGTAACTGGATCGTCTTGCTGGGTGGGAAGAACTGAATCAGAAACAGCTTGCATAATTCTTCCCATGTTGAGATCTCGTTGCAGTTCAACGTCATGTACCACGACAAGGCTCTGTCGCGCAGTGTGAAGTGAAACAGGTGCAACCGAATATAGTCGATAGGCACCTGATTCTGCTTAACTGTATCGCAGAGCAGCAGGAATCTCTGAACATGTAAATGAGGGTCCTCAGATGGTAGTCCCCCATACTGGTTCTGCTGGGCTGTATGTATCAGACCAGTTTTCAGTTCAAAATTTGGTGTGTCCACCTTCAATCCAAAATCAGTATTACGATGCCTGTCAGTCATCGGCTCGTACATCTCATCAACAGTGGGCGCTCTCCGGGCTTCAGGACCCTGATTCTCTTGAAGTCGTAGATTCATCTCTTGGAGCTGCCTCTGCAGCTCAGCAATCTGTGCCGCTTGATTTTCAGCCATTGCGAATTCTAACTTTCTTCTTGCGGTATTTCTTCGGCAGGTAGACTCGATTTCCGGATCGAAAGGCTCAGCTGGTGGACCTTTTGCTCTGGTTCGCATATACTACCTGAAGAAATCAGAAAGTGAATGGCACAGACTAGAAATAAAAATATAGATAGAAAATGCGTAAAGTAAAATTCTAGAGTAATTAGCGTAATATCAGAATTAGTGTCAGTTATAAATCTGTGCAATCCCCGGCAACGGCGCCAAAAACTTGATAGCGCGTTTCGCAACGCGCTAAAGCTGCAAGTGTACAGACCACTGCAGAGGGCAAGTAATAATTTATCGATTCTCAAGGATTGCAGGATCGAAGTATAACCAAGCACTGAAACATAGATACCGTACTACTATCTAGGTGAATCATAAAAGGATTTTGGTTTATCTAAACTAATTGATTTTGAAGCAGTAATAAAACAAAATGAACAATTAACGATTTTAGAAAACTGGTGAGAAAACAGGATTCCAGGGTAATCCACTTTGAACATTAAACAAACAACGTTTTCATGCAATTCAATCCCAATTTAATTTCCAGAGATGTGAGCAATCGCAAATATGTTATCAGGTGATCCTCTCGGACTCTAAACCATAACATGGAAATAAAATACCTAGTAACTCCTCTCGGATGCGCAAAAGGAATTTTACTCTTGATAAAAACCTTAGATTTTAAACCCTTTAAAAGCTCAATTTCCTCTCGGACAATTGTTCCAGTAAATCTAATTTAATTGCGTCATAATTGATAACCTAGACCTCTCGGTTCAAAAACTACCAATTCAAATCACAATTAATGGCCAGTTAATCACAATTCATGAAAATCCCTAATTAAATTAGAACTTCAAAGGAAAAGGAACATTAAATTGCATAAACTGTTGAATGAATAAATACAAAGTTTCAAAACCCTAGAATCCACAAATGGGATTAGCCAATCATGCTAAATCCCAGAAAAACAAAAGATGAAGAGTCACAAAAATAGGAAAACATGAAAACTAAAAACCGTAGTCTTCAATCTTCGAATTCCGGAGTGCTCTTCAAGTTCCCTTGCCTTTTGCCCTTAATTCTATACTCTCCAGTTGAAAAAGTGATGAAAGGAACCTTATTTTCGTTCAGAGAGGTCCTATTTATAGTTGAGGCCTTTAAAATCTCCAAAAGATATGGTTTTGGGCTAAAGATTCGCCAGATTTCGTCAAAATGGGACACAGACGGAGACCTGAGAGGCGCGATCGGCGATCGCCGGTTATGCAACCGGGTCGCCGATCATGTCACGTGAGAAAACTTCTGAAATTGCAGAACCGGCGACCCAAGTGCGAGATCGGCGATCGCCGGATGTGCAACCTGGTCGCCGATTGTGCACCGTGAGGCATTTCTTCAAAATTCACAACCGGCGACCCATCTACATTACCGGCGACCGCCGGTTGTGTCATTTGGGTCGCCGATTATGCCTCGAACGGGTTTTCGGCATTTTCTTTTGTATTTTCTGACTCCTTCTTCTTCCCGGTACAAGCTACCATCAGTCGGCTTTTCGGAAATTTTGTCAATCCTTGTAAACAACTCGATTGTGCGTGAAATCTGCATAAACAACCACAAACCAGACCAAACGTAATATTTTCTAAAAGAATATGAATAATGCATGAAAGCACTACATAACAATCTGATCTAAGGCCAAAAGTGAGCAAATCCACATCAGCAAGGTGCACAAAACGAGTGTTTATCATTGTGGACATGGGAATTAATTAATTCATAGGCCCACTTTATTATTTGCATTAGGTCCCAGGTCAGGCTCAAATTAAATATGCTGAAAAGAGGGGCAGCAGCCCATTAGGGTTAAAACCCTAGGTCTATAAATAGACAGATCTTTCTGTGACACCCTAGTTTTGCAGTAGCCATCTTAGAACATTCAAATCAATTCAAAACCCTAGGGAGAGAGAGAAGTGGGCGGCGCATCTGGTGTGTTTGGGAGTCGATTTTTTGACTCTGACCTACACATTCACAGTCCTGTGGAATCCTCACCAGTAGCAGGATTGACCAGCATCGGGATACAGATCTGAACGCCTAATCTGGAGAACAGACTATTCTTCCCTCTTTTTTTGTTTGATTAATTCTTTAAATTAGATCTGGTTCTAATTTCTATTACCACAGTGTTAATCAAATCACGTGGTTGAATCGGGATTCGATTTCAAACGCGAAAGATCGGATCTGAGATGACGGAGTTAAGGTAAAACTCGTATAACCACTACAATAAATTCATAGGAGCATGCTAGAATTATTGATAACTCTCTTAAAGAGTTATTATTTTGTGTCGAACTTAATTAGTTATATCTTAGAATAGTCTTGTTTTATAGGATAATTAGCAAAATATAGGTTAATTGGTGACTTTACTAAATTTAGGTTTATTATGTAGTATTGTGTTAATTATGAGTTTTTGCGAAGGAATTGTTTGAATAGTATCAAAGGTTTTACTATGCTGGAGCATAACAAGAGCATGAAGGGTTGATACAATGTCACAGCATAAGAGCAGCATGACCAGAACTCTAGTGAGGAACATTCGGGACCACAACTGACAGGATCTCAGCACTTTTCAGATCCTGTCCCAAAAAACAGGACAGGTGTCACCCAGGAGAACTGTCAGAGCTGGGAGGCAGATTGAGGAGCCACGTGTAAGGCTGGGATGAAGCTGAAGGGAGACAAGAGCGATATTTTCAGAAAAGAGAGGAGAGATAGAAAGGATACAGAGAACACAATTGGCAAGAGAGGATCAGCGTGGAAGTTTGAGCAAGAGAGAACTGGGAGTTCGTGAGAAGCCAAAGTGGATGTTGCCACAATCCTGAACAGTTTATCTTTATTTTGCTATTTAATATTTCTACGTAGTTGATGATCGGAAACATGAACTTGAATGTTATTTGCTTTTCATATTTTGTAAGCATGAGCTAAACTTCTTAAGCTCGGGTTATTGACTGGTTTCTCTTCTTGAATATATGCTAAATTTGTTCTTGTATTAAATCTGGTGTTTGATTTCGATTCAAGTTTGTTTGTTTACCTAAACACGACGGTGGCAGGTAGAAATTTCACCTAGTGAGACCGAGAGGAGATCTAGGATGAGGGAGTCGTGGTCAATCTTGATCTCTAGTGTAGAAATACATGGAATCTAAGACTTGCAAGAACCCCTGTTCTGAAATAGCTTGTTTAAAGGCAAAATCTATCATAGACATATGAAGGTTAGCAAGAAAACATAGATCTAACGCTATGACAATAGTCTAGACAGAAAAGAGTGTGGTTGCAAGAACCAGAGTTGAAGCCTGAACAATGCTGCAGCATATAGGAGAGTAGATAATTAAAAGTCAATAACCCGAGTACACTTTATCATTGATTTTAAAACCATAGTCTATTAGTTTATGATTATTTTGTGGGAAGAAATATTATTAATTGTTCTAGCACTGATTGGTTTCATTTTATATGCTTTCTTGTTATTTTAGTTTGGAGAAGTCACAAAACCCCATTAATTTACAAGCAATAGAATGTGCACGACTCACTTTCACTCCCTTGGATATGATATCTGGACTTAGATCTGTATTACTTGTTTAGACATACGTGCACTTGCGTATAATTGTAATAGCTACTAGCACAACAACAAGTTTTTGGCGCCATTGCCGGGAAGTGATTGATATTGAGTCTGAATGCTATTTTATTGTTTAAATTTGCATACACAGTTGGTTGACTGAAGTTGTAGGAAACTAATCATTTTCTAAGATTGTAGGGAACGCTAATGGTGTATGAGTGAGGAGACAATCAGAGAAATATTTTTATTTGACCCAGAGATTGAGAGAACTTTTAGAAAGAACAGAAGAAAACAAAGAGCTAGAAAGATGGCTGACAGAGTTCCTGAGCCAGAAGTTGAGTTGGAAAATCCAGTTGATGAAAGAGATAGGATAATCAGAACTTATACAACACCAAGGTTCTTGGAGTTTGATCCAGGGGTTGTGAGAATGGAAGTTCAGGCACATCACTTTGAGTTGAAACCTGTGATGTTTCAAATGTTGCAGAGTTTGGGGCAGTTCGGGGGACAGGCTACAGAAGATCCATATTTGCATTTGAAGTCTCTCTTGGAGATTTGTGATAACTTCAAGCTGCAAGGAGTTACACCCGAGGCCTTGAGAATGCGGTTGTTCCCTTTCTCTCTAAGGGATAGTGCAAAAACCTGGCTCAATAATCTACCACCAGGATCTGTGACTACCTAGAATAAGCTGACTGAAACCTTTTTGATAAATTATTTCCCTCCGACAAGAAATGCAAGATGTAGGAATGCAATCATGACGTTTAAACAAGAGGATGAATCTGTTAGTGAAGCATGGAAAAGATTTAAAGAACTGCTGAGAAGATGTCCAAACCATGGGATACCTTATTGTATCCAAATGGAGATTTTCTACAATGGGCTGAACGGTAATTCAAGAATGATGATAGATGCTACATTTGGAGGAGCATTATTGGACAAGACGTACAATGAAGCTTGTGAAATTTTGGACAAAGTGGCTGCTAATAATTATTTCTGTGCAAATTCAAGAGCAGCAGCTATCTCTACTCCTAAGGTAGCAGGTATGCTGGAAGTTGATCCAATGAAAGCTTTGACTGCGTAAATGGAGGCTCTAGGAGCAACTATGAAGAGCATTGATAAAAATACCAGTCCAAGCAAAACAACTCCAATGTGTGCAGAAACCTCAAGACCTTTGGATTGTATTTATTGTGGGGGAGCGCACCAATTTGAGGAATGTCCATCAAATCCAGCGTCAATTTTTTATATGGGAAACAGAAATCATCATCACCAGACTAATAATCCATATTCAAACACTTACAACAGTGGATGTAGAAATCATCCAAACTTTTCTTGGTCTGGCCAAGGGAATCAAAATGCTGCTGCAAGGGAGCAGCATTATAACAAAGGAGGCTATAATCAACAGCAAAGTCTAGAAGCTCCACCTCCGAAACAAGAGAAAACCATGGAGGAAATGATGAAGGAATTCATGACTCAAAATGAAGTGCGGCTTAAAAATCAACATGCTCTTATTCAAAGCCAAGCATTTTCTTTAAGGAGTCTAGAAGTGCAAATGGGGCAGTTAGCCGATGAACTGAGAAGCAGACTACCAGGGGCATTGCCAAGTAACACTGAGAATCCAATGAATAGAAAGGAGCAATGTAAAGTTGTCACACTTCGAAGTGGGAAACAGTTTGAAGAAAGAAGGTCTGAGAATTTGGAAGCAGGAAAAGGATCATCATCAGGGACTGCAGTGACCAAAGAAAATTTGCAAAAAGATAAGTTGCTGGAGAAGGAAGACGTGTCCCCTGATTTGAGGGCAGAGGAAGATCCTGTGGAGAAACCTACAGAAATGCCTGAAGGAATCATCTCTAAAGCTAAGAGGAAATCTGGTTTGGAGGAGTATGATTATGCACCACCACCATCATACCCAACTAGAATCAAGAAGCAGAAAGAAGAGGAACAGTTCAAGAAATTTCTGGAAATGTTGATACTAATTCATATCAACGTACCATTGGTGGAAACACTTGAGCAGATGCCAACTTATGTGATGTTTTTGAAGGACATCTTGTCAAAGAAAAAGAGGTTGAAGGAATTTGAAACAGTATCATTGTTTGAGGAAGTAGGTGGACCTCTAAAGGAGACAGATTCCAGCTAAGTTAAAGGACCCAGGGAGTTTCACTATTCATTGTTCTATCGGAGGTCTAGATGTGGGTAGGGCTCTATGCGATTTAGGAGCAAGTGTAAATTTGATGCCATTATCAATTTTCCAAAAATTGGGAATTGGAGGGGCTAGACCTACCACCATTTCTCTCCAGTTAGCAGATAGATCCACTGTACATCCTGAAGGAAAGATTGAATATGTGCTCGTGAGGGTAGATAAGTTCATATTCCCTGCAGATTTTATCATTCTGGATTATGAAGCAGACAGGGAGGTGCCGATTATCCTGGGAAGACCATTTCTTGCTACAGGAAGAACACTGATTGATGTAGAGAAAGGGGAGTTGATTATGAGTGTACAAGATGAACAAGCTACTTTTAACTTGTTTAATGCCATGAAGGTTCATGATGATTCTGAAGAATGTTTTTCTGTGGAGAATTTTTTGAGAAAAACCATTCTGGGAAGGAAGATGATGCTGAAGAATTACCAAGTGAAGCTGCAGCATGGGTAGAGCAAGGGCAAAAGTTTGGGGAAGTTCGGCAACCATTTGAGCCATTGGACCTGTTATCTAGAGAAATAAAGGAGTCCAAGTCTTCTATGGAAGAACCTCCAGAATTAACCCTAAAACCTCTGCCTGCCCACCTGAAGTATGCCTACTTGGGTGAATCAGTTACATTACCTGTGATCATAGCAGCAAATTTGAAGGAAGAAAATGAGCAAAGCTTGTTGGAACTGTTGAAAAGGCATAAGCGGGCAATAGGATGGACTATATTTGACATCAAGGGGATAAGTCCTACAATCTGCATGCCCAAAATCTTGATAGAGGAAAGGAGTAAGAATTCTATTCAGCCACAAAGGAGGCTAAATACCAATATGAAAGAGGTAGTGAAGAAAGAAGTGATCAAATGGCTGGATGCATGGATTATCTTTCCCATTTCTGATAGTTCTTGGGTAAGCCCTGTGCAATATGTTCCCAAGAAAGGAGGAGTTACAGTGGTTCAGAATGAGAATAATGAAATGATCACTACAAGGATAGTAACTGGATGGAGAATTTGCATTGACTACAAGAAGTTGAATGATGCAAGAAAGACTTTCCTTTACCATTTGTAGATTAGATGTTGGATAAGCTAGCTGGACAGGAGTTTTACTGCTTTATGGATGGATGTTCAGGGTATCATCAGATAGCAATAGCTCTAGAGCATAAAAGTTTAACCACATTTACTTGTCCCTATGGAACATTTGCTTTTAGGAGAATGCCTTTCGGATTGTGCAATGCTCCAGCAACATTTTAGCGTTGTATGGTTGCTATTTTCTCTGAAATGATAGATAATGGATTGGAAATCTTTATGGATGACTTCTCAGTATTTGGGGAAGATTTCAAAGCATGTTTGGAGAATTTGGAAAAGGTCTTGAAACTGTGTGAAAAGTCACAGTTGGTATTGAACTGGGAAAAGTGTTGTTTCATGGTGCAGCAGGGAGTAGTCTTGTGACACAAGATATCAAAAAGCTAGAATGGAAGTAGATCCAGCCAAGATTGAGGTGATAAAGAAGATGGCAGTACCAAGCTCAGTCAAGGCATTCAGAAGTTTTCTGGGACATGTGGGATTCTACCGAAGGTTTATAAGAGAGTTCTCAAAAATTGCAAAGCCTTTATTTGAATTGCTTGAGAAAGATAGGAAATTTGAGTTCTCTCCACAATGTATGGAAGCATTCTTGAAGTTGAAGTCTTCTCTAATCTCTGCACCAGTTATGCAACCACCAGATTGGAATTCCCAATTTGAACTTATGTGTGATGCCAGCAATTATGCTTTAGGAGTGGCCTTGGGGCAGAGAAAGGAGAAGATATTCAGGGTGATCTACTATGCAAGTCGAGCCCTCGATGGAGCTCAGAGAAACTATAAAACCACAGAGAAAGAGTTATTAGTTGTGGTGTTTGCATTTGACAAATTCAGATCATATCTGGTGGGGTCCAAGGTGATTGTTTATATAGACCACTCAGCAATCAAGTATCTAATGGCCAAGAAGGGTGCCAAACCAAGGTTAATCAGGTGGATATTGCTATTACAAGAGTTTTACATGGAAATCAGAGACAATAAGGGAACTGAATACCAAGTAGCAGACCATCTTTCCAGATTGGAAAACCTCAATGGAGAAGAAGAGATTGAGCAAGTAAATGATAAATTTCCAGATGAGCAGGTGATGAGATGTGAAGAGGTAGCCCCATGGTATGCCGACATGGCCAACTATTTAGCTATTGGGAGGAAACCTTATGGAATCAAGGGGCAGTAGTTGAAAACGTTTCTTCATAACACAAAGTACTACTACTGGGATGATCCAATACTGTACAGACAAGGATCAGATCAAATTTTTAGGAGATGTGTACCAGAGAAGGGTGTGCATGCAATTCTGGCAGACTGCCATGCTGCAGCATACGGAGGGCATTATGGTGGACAGAAAACAGCTGCAAAAGTTCTCCAGTCAGGTTTCTTCTGGCCTACCATCTTTAAAGATTCATTTTCATTTGTGAAGAATTGTGATAGATGTCAAAGGGTTGGAAACTTGCCTGCTAGAAATGCAATGCCACTGAACAACATAATCGAGGTAGAATTGTTTGATGTGTAGGGAATGGATTTTATGGGTCCCTTTCCAATGTCTTTTGGAAATGAATATATTTTACTGGCAGTGGATTATGTGTCTAGGTGGGTTGAAGCATGTGCTTGTGCCCGCAATGATTCAGCTACAGTAATGAAGTTCCTCCACAAAAACATTTTCACCAGATTTGGCACACCAAGAGCTTTAATCAGTGATGAAGGCACTCACTTCATCAATAAAAGTCTGTCTGCAATGTTGGCTAAGTACAATGTTACCCACAGAGTTTCCACAACTTATCATCTGCAGACTAATGGGTTAGCAGAGCTTTCCAACAGGGAAGTGAAGAGTGTCCTTCAAAAGGTGGTGAATGTCACTAGGAAGGATTGGTCTAAACATCTAGAAGATTCACTCTGGGCCTACAGGACTGCATATAAAACTCCTTTGGGAATGTCACCTTATAGGTTAATCTTTTGGAAGGCCTGTCACTTACCTTTGGAGTTAGAACATAAAGCATACTGGGCAACAAGAAAGTTGAATTTGGATCCAAAGTGCAGTGGTGCAAAGAGGATGATGCAGTTGAATGAGCTTGATGAACTAAGGTTGCAGTCATATGAAAATGCCAAGTTGTACTAGGAGAAGGTTAACAAGTGGCATGATAGCAAGATTTCTGAGGGGAAACTTGAAGAAGGACAAGAAGTTCTATTGTTCAACTCTAGGTTGAAGCTATTTCCAGGGAAGCTGAAATCTCGGTGGTCAGGACCTTTTACAGTGGTCAAGGCATATCCACATGGAGCAGTGGATTTGAAGAATGAGGATACTGGAGAAACATTCAAAGTGAATGGAGCTAGGGTGAAGCACTATCATGGAGGAAGCATAAACAGGGAGAAGGCTTCCATTTCCATTGAAGAGCCTTAAGCATCAAAGCCCCTGAACCAATGGAAAGAATTTCTTGAAAACACAATAGAACCGGTACAGGGAGTAGTATCTTTATTTTATTGCATATTATTATTTCTGCCTTATTTATAGTTTAGTAGTAATTATCTCTGGTTGCTACAGCATGTAAATAGCATGATTTCAATATTATAGGTAGATGAACTTTATGCATTAGAGTAAATGTAGAGTTAATTTTATATGTCTTAGAATATCTTTAAGTTTTTATTATAATAGATTAAAGAAAATCTGAAAAAAAAATTTACGCCTAGTAAGTAATTAACTACAGAAATTTTGCAGGAAAGGTGAACACATGGAAGGCAAGTAACCGTTGAAGAACTGCCGCTGACGTCATCGGAGGCAGACTCACCTTTTTGGCAGGTTTTTGTGGCAGTTAATTTTTGGATTTTTTTAATGTGTCATTTCAAAAGAAGTTGAAAGTGTTTCTACTATTTGTATACATAATTTTGTTCTGATATTTCTGCAAACCAAAAAGAAATCTCACCATTTCGGGTATTTGAAAGAAGAAAAAGACAAGCAGAGAAAGAAAGGCTGAAGAGTAGTGAGATTAAATAGCCAATGTAAGTACTCTTTCTCTCTCGTTGTTCGTCGGCATTGTGATTGTAATTAGAGAATGAACATGGGGAAACATGCAGCCAATGGTAATGTTTTAATTTAAGTTTTCTGGAATTCGTGTTGAAAATTTTGTTTCTCTAAAGTTTATGAGAAGATTCTTGTGAAGTCTATGTCTGGAAGGTGTGAGAGGTCATAACATTGTGATGGGTAGTCGATTTTTAGGGCTACAAATGTGTTATGCTTTACGCATGCGGGACTGCAAAAAGGGTAATTTGTTTTTCTTTTTAGGGATGTTTGAAATTTCGATTCCAGTAAAGAAAATTGCTTGAACCCATCATTATTTTTGTTGAATCTGCGAACCAAACTTTCTGAATGATTTACTAAAGCATAAAGTTTGGGGGAGGGTATTTTGTTTACTTGGATGATTTGTTGTGAGATAGGTTGTTTTCGTTGAAATGGGGTGATTTTGTATGCATTATTTGTGTAAAGATATCTTGTGCTTATTTTCTGATTTGGGTTGAGTACAAAAACATCAGAGATGAAAACCAAGAACCCTGCGAAAAGAAAGCCTGGATCCGTGGAGGAAAGTCCAACCCCAAGTTCTAAGAAAAAAGGGAAAGCATCAGAAAAACCATTGCGAAGGTCTGGCCGAACTGCTCTAGCAACTATGGCTTGTAGGAACGCTAAACTCCTGCAGACAAGTGCGGACAATCTGGTGGAAGTACCAGAAGAGGAGGCACCCATTGTGAAGAAGGGAGTGCAATCTGAGAAATCGAAGAAGTCAAAGACAGACCCTCTACAAAACTTGGTAGATGATGCTGAGAAGCTGCGAGTGACTTAAGGAGAAAAAGAAAAATCAGCAGGAAGCAAGAAGCAAGAAGGCTACTCCAACCTCTTCAAGCACGAAGAAGAAAGAGTCGAGTTCAGCCGAGAAAGAGCAGAAGAAGTCGGTCTCCAAAGCCCAATCCAAGAAAGCAGTTACCCTAGCAAAAGAAGGTTGAGGATAAGAAACAAGCTGAAGAGGAAACTTCTGAGAACGAAGAGAGTAATGATGTGGAAAAGGAAGAAGAAGCAAGCCAAGAGAGTGAGGAAGCAAAGGCCGAATCTGAGGGTGAACAGAATTTAGAAAATGAAAGTGATGCTGCTGCATCAGAAGAGCAAGCATCAGACGAGAACGAATTGGAAGAAGAGTCAGAAAAGTCAGAAGCCGAGGAGGAAGAACCTGATGAAGAAGAGGATGATTCAGAGGAGGAAGAGGAAGAACCACAACAGAAACCAAAGAAAGTCAACAAGAGAAAAAGGGAGGAGGAAGTTCCAGCAAGCGAGCAAGAACCAATCCCTAGAAATCCCAAGACAGGGAGGAGACTAAAAGTTTTTACGGTGAAAGAATGAGAGACATCTGGCAAGTCTCAGAAAAGGGAAAAATCGAGTCAGAAAGAGCAAGTCAAGAATGGCAAGAAGAAAGTAGAAGAAGAAAAAGCCCTGACTCCAGATGAAATTGACAACCTCCCCAAGTTCTCATCCAGGCTACACAAGGAAAGGATGAAGTTTGTTATGGAAAGGCAGCTGCTGATCGAAAGAGGCTTCAAGAACTTGAAGGTGTTACCTGCAGATTTGGTGAGGCAGATTGAGCAGCAGGGTTGGGAAAGCTTTGTGCTTCCACCACCTTTTCCCATCATTGTGTTAGTCAAGGAATTCTATGCAAATTGTGAACAACCTTCCACTGAGAAGCCTGAGATAGTCGTTGTTGTTCGAGGAAAGGAAGTGAGGCTGAATGCTGAAGCAATTCATGAAGTCTTTGGAACTCATGCGCCAGATCCAGATGAGTTTATGGAGATTTGCTTTGCGCCCACAAAGAAGCAGTTGGATGAAGCTTTGAAGGTGGTGGGACTCCCTGAAGCAAAATGGAACGATGAAGCAAAGGATAACAAATATGTGCTCTCCAAGTTCCTGCATTCTGAGGCAAATTTGTGGCTGCAGTTTTTGAAAAATAGGATTAGCTCGACCACTCATAACGCCAACATTGGTCAGGACCGCATCCTTATGATTGTTGCCATTCTGAAAGGCGAGCCAATCAACTACGCACCTTTCCTGGTTGATGTTGTTGGCTACTCTGCCTCAAAGGAACGAGGACCTCTCTTCTGCCCCTCCTTGATATCTGAGCTTTTTAAGAAAGCTGGAGTTCCATTTCACGACGAAGAGCCGCGCAAGACCATGAGGACTTATTTCAATGTTTAATATCTACGCTAGAGGCATGAGAACTCCGAAAAGAAAGAAGGAGTGGAACCTTTATCAGCTAACCAAACCTCTGTGCAGATTTTGCAGGGTAGGCTGGATGATATCTCTGAACAAAGCACCCAGCTTCTGAAAGAGTTTAAGGACCTCCATACTATTGATAGTAGGTCTATTATCTTATCTCGGGCTTGATGATGTGGGTGTGTGAGTAATCTCTTTCTCTTGAAATTTCATGAATGATAATTGAGTGATTGAGAGTCAGCCCCCAAGATTTTCAAGTTTAATATTAGGATGATAGGTGATAAGTTAGGATTTTCACCAACTTATCTGATTGTTCTTTGACTGATTGTGTAACGTTCAGATCATTTTATAATTGTTTTTGTGCATGAATTGGCTTTTGTACCCGTAATGTTGTGTTGGATGAATGCAGGTTTTTAGTCACAAAACAGAGAAGAGTCGGATTTCTA
Organism: Plectranthus barbatus; assembly: GCA_026898455.1. Taxonomy (NCBI): domain Eukaryota; kingdom Viridiplantae; phylum Streptophyta; class Magnoliopsida; order Lamiales; family Lamiaceae; genus Plectranthus; species Plectranthus barbatus. The sequence goes on along the minus strand of JAPKLW010001924.1, from coordinate 10,019 downwards.
GTTTCAGGTCTACGTCGATCGACGAGGATATTGGAGAAGGAGCGATCGACGAAGGAGAGAAAGAGAAGATCGACGGAGGCAGCAACCACGTCGATCGATGAGGGTACTTCACCAGCGTCGATCGACGCCATTCTTCCACAATCGACGTGAGTTCGAGATTCCTAATTTGTATCTGTTTTGAAGATAAAGCCATATCTACACCTAGATATTGTATGATACATTCTCCACTATTATATATAGCCATGTAAATTCTTTTTTAGAGGGAGAATACATTAGAATAGTTACAAGATTTTAGTTTTGAAGATTGATTAGAGATTCCCAAGGTTTTTGAAGTTTATGTTTGAAGACAGAGTTCTGTGGAACTATTTTCGGATTTTGATTTTTATGCTATTCAGGTTTTATTCTTCTATGATGAATATTATTCTGAATATGTGTAACTAATCTCTTCCTCAGATTCTAGCATTTCGAATTATCATTGTATGCATGTTTGATTAATTGAATTAATTTCCCTTTCCCTTCATAATTTGTGAAATCTGAGTTTATTCCATAATCTTGAGTTTGTTGGCCAAATCTTAGGATTAACTAGTTGATTACTTGAGACGTAACTGTAATAGTTTTCAATCGAAAGAGATTTTCACAATATGATCTGATTTCTTGTCGTAACTGAAGGAGATTGATTGTAGGGATAAATCTGTAGATCTTTGGAGTTAGTTAATTCATCTTGAGACCGAGCGGAGATAGGTAATTAATTAATCTACTTTACGAATTATCCAACAAAGAAGTTCGTAATACTTTTCTGATGTTTCACTACGAAGAGGAATTAAATTGGGAAATAATCAATTCATTCATCCATGTCATACTTGATAGGTAGATTTCCCTGGAATCTGTAATCTCACAATCGTTTTCATCAAAAGCAATTTAGTTTATGTTTTAAATTTAATTCGCAAGTATTGAGAATTTCAAATGTATTCTTCCCGGTGAGGTTCCACCTCAATGATTTAACAATGAGAATTTGTTTGGATTGCATGATTTATGTGAATAAGTGATACTTAGATTGCAAAAGAAGCTTGTGAGGCATTACACACTCGTATCTGCATTTGATTAGATTTCTTTTCTGTGAATTGATCGAGGACGATCAATGGTTTAAGTTTGGGGGAGTTGATAAGTTAGGACTTTCACCAACTTATCTGATTGTTCTTTGACTGATTGTCTAACATTCAGATTGTTTTATACTTGTTTTTGTGCATGAATTGGCTTTTGTACCCGTAATGTTGTGTTGGATGAATCATGCAGGTTTTTAGTCAGAAAACATAGAAGAGTCGGATTTCCAGTTTCAGGTCCACGTCGATCGACGAGGATGTCTTGTCGATC
>JAPKLW010001923.1:101947-135418 GCA_026898455.1 Plectranthus barbatus | reverse complement strand
AAGTCATTCACGACATCATTTTCGACGCCGACCTCGACAAGGTATATCATATACATATATATATATATATATATATATATATATTACTAAATTATATATGTTTATTATTGATATAGGATGGACGGATCTCGTACGCGGAGTTTGAGGCTATGATGACGACGGGGATGGATTGGAAGATGGGATCACGCCAATACTCCAGAGCGATGCTCAATGCTCTTAGTGTCAGGCTCTTTAACAAGGACACCGTTTGAAATCCATTCATCTCCTTCTTCTTCTTCTTCTTTTTTTTTGGCAGTTGATATGTCGTGTAATTAAATTTGGTCTAACGTTGTAAGTTTTGGCCAATTTAATGTTATGCTGGACGTGTCACATTCCATTGTTGGATATTAGTGATCCAATATGAGTTTTAATTCTACCAATACCTTCTAACCCCATTATTTGGATATATAGTGTCAAAAAAAGAAAGATAAAGAAAAATGATGGATTAGTTTTGTACGATCATGCTTGGCTCAACTCAATTTATTTGATCATACTTTACAAATACATATTTCATATTTGACAACAACAACAATTATGTACAATATCAAATCAAGAAACAAACCACAATGAAGTAGTTCAAATACACAAAGCCCATATCCATCAATGTTATTATAGTAATTAATAATATTTAATAACCAAGACGGAAATTGAATCTTATTTAAAATTTTAAGTAATTGATCACATATATAATTTCTTAATAAAAACTAAACAAGTGATCAATTTTAAAACTTTTTATGCCTAAGATTTATTGTTGGAGAATATATAGGAGACCATATATAATATTTAGTGTTGGATCCCACATCAAAGATAATGCTAAATGAATGTAGTTATAACTCAGTTATAATTAAATAAAAACTTATTGTAGTTGAGTATCTTAAAAGTTTAGTTCACAAATATACACCAACAACCAACAATTTAGATTAGTTGTTGGATTTAAACTTAAACTAGTATTGCACTCACGCGATGCGTGGAGATTTAATTGTCTATATTATAATAATAATAATAAATTTAACAAATAATTTTGATTAATTTATAAATTTTATTTTATAAGCTCAAATGTTAGTTTTTAATTTGAACAATGTTGATACATTATTTTATTTTTTAATTGAATATATTATTTAAAAGGGGAGCGGATGTATCAACGCAACTACAAAAAAAAATACTAATTAATCATAGACAAAGTAATTTACCACTTACACTCCTAGACCGTGACTTATATATTATTTTTTCGATGTGATAAATTTTACTTTATAATTTATAATTTTTAATATTAAACAATTTTAATTATTTTTTATTGAGTGGAAAATCGTCAATATGTTATTGTTGAAAAAAATTAAGTTTTCAACCAATTACTTTGTTTTTTCTTCGTCTTCATAATTGATGTATCATAAAATTATTTGTTAAATCATTAGATTTGACTACTTACATTATTGCATTCTTTATAAATATTAAATTTTGACCTCAAATGTTTGACATGCAATTTAATTTACTACTCTTACAATGTCTAAATTATACGCTCAATCTTTCTCGTCAGTTGTTTGAAAACTTCAATCAAATTGGGATATCGCACTATGCTTATGACTAGGGGTGTTCATGGTTTGGCCGAAACCGATTAAACCGGCTAAACCAAATTAATTTGGCCGGTTTGACCGGTTTGAAATTTAATTTTCAAACTGACGGTTTGAAAATTTTGAAACCGGATAAATTTGGTTTAGTTACGGTTTGGAGACTCAAATCGACCGTATCGGCCGGACCGGCCGTATTTATATCTATATCTATATATATATATATATATATATATATATATATTAAATATATTATAATTAATTAATATAATTTGAAGTTCATTTGTTAAGGTTCTACTTTTTCGTACAATTAACTCATGTTCAAATTCCTTGGCCACATACTATAATTTTAGTTTTATTTTTTTATTATAAAAAATCAACTAATAAGTATTAACATTAAATATTATTATTTTATATAATTTCTTTAAGATAAATTAAGCATGAGCATTATTATTATACCTTTACACGTCTCTTTCGATTTTACATTTGAATTTAAGATTATAATTTTAATACAATTGACTCATGTGTTTCTTTTGATTTTACATTAAATTATAAATATAAGATTTTTAAAATTAAAATATATTATAATAAGTAGTAACAAATAATATAAATCAATTAATTTGTACTTAGGCCCTACTTTTCTACAAATTATAGTAGATTGTTTAAAGTTGCAACATATTTCATTTCAAACCGTCAAACCGACCGGACCAAACCGTTTTCAAATGGTTTGGCCGGTTTGGTTTCAAAAAATTATATGGCCGGTTTGGTTTAAAAAATTTTCAAACTGTATTTATTGGTTTGGCCAAAAAATTTCTTCCAAACCGACCAAACCGGACCGCGAACACCCCTACTTATGACTATTGTGCTCCATTAATAATAATGTTGATATCCAAACAGTTCTCTCAACGATATTGGACTTTATATGATATTGTTTGGTCATCATATTGTTTTGTGTTTGTGAGTTCAGAACTTTGAGTCAAAATAACATCATTAATTGTGTTTCTTAGTACGAATTAATGTTTTATCTTGACTATCACAACATAAACATTATGTTTCTTGCTCTTATACTTTCCACATAATTCATTTTTTATTCTCTCCACTTTATTTTTTATGACTGTAAATTTATTTCTTTGCTGTACCTTATTATCCCTTCATTAATTGCATATTTTTGGAATAATATGTTTAATATTAAAATAAGTATTCTCAAACTCACGCATGTTTCAAATTCCTCAGATTTTCAATGCAGTAAAAGAAACATATATATTCATGTGAATGGTATATAAAATAATAATTTTCAAACATACTTACTTTAAATTATTGTTTTAAAGTCGGAGAAGGACCAACAACCTAACTTGAAAATCAACAACAAACCATTTTGCACATGTTTACTGTAAATAAAACGTGTTATGTTGTTTCAATACCGTCATCACAAATCAAGTAAATCAGATTCACTTTACAACCTCTTCGAATAAAATTTTATTTAGTATATGATGCTTGGATCACAATTGATCTCCAAACATAACTCTTTCCTTGAAGCAACATATTATAATACTCCCCCTTGTTCCATTCAATTAGGTATTTTTTTTCATTTTTGAGATGCCCAATTCAATTAGTTACCTTTCCATTTTTAGAAAAAATAGCCAATAATTGAAATTTTAATAACTTAATTAGGATTACTAATTATATTAATTAAATTCAAATCTTTTTTCAATCAAAAAATCATTTTAATTAAATATAAAGATGATTATAAAATAAGATATTAAACAATTTAATCACCTTTCTCTACTTTATTACTAAACATATTTAACCACTAAACACAAGCTCCTAAAATACTGTGTGCCCAAAAGAAATGTAAATATTCGAATGGGACGGATGGAGTATTATTTATTCATTCTAATAATTTTTAAATTTTATTTTATAGTTTCAAATCTTTATATTTCACATTTTAATATATTTTTACTATATTGAGCCACTTACTTTTTTTTTCTCATTTTTGTTTCATTTGAAAATATAATTTGACTTCTAAAATAATTTATTTTTTTATTTTATCTTAAACTATTACAATATTTCAGTTTTTTTTCTCATATTTCATTTTATTGTACAATTTTATATTTTATACATTTTTAATCTTATTGCATTAAAAATGAATTTTATATTATTTCTTACCATATTTTTAGATTTGATTTAAAATACTATGTAAGAATATAAAATAAAATAATATATGTTTAATTTATATAAATTAAGTAAACCAATTGCTCATTTTCATAAATATTTATATAAATGTCATGAACAATAAGATTTGAATTCTTTTAATATATTTTTAGTGTGATTTTGTACTCGATTTTATTAATAAAATTATATATTTTGAATGAAAATGTTGAGAAGATCTTAATTTAAAAAATCATTTTGATTATATATATATATATATATATATATATATATATTAGACTATACATCTAATATCAATGCTCCATCATCAATGATAATTATAAAATAAAAATAATAATATCCAATTATTCAAATATTATTTATATTCAATTATTAATTAAAACATTAACAAATTATTAAATTGAACTATTAATGTAAGTGTATTAATGAAGTTAATAGATTAATAAATATTAATGTAATTTTACAATTTTAACCCCCGATTTTGTTTTAATATATATATAGATGTATGAGAACTTATAATATAAAGATGAAAGTAAAACTCAAAAATAAGGAGACAAAAATTTATAGTGGTTTTAATATCAACTGATTCTCTATCCACTCTTTTTCCTCTATGGAAGGAAACCCACCATCTTCGGTTATACATGGTGTTTGAACACGAGTTGCAACTGTTAATCTTCTCCAAAAAGAGTTTTCAGCTGACTTTGGTCATAGGTCATGGTAGTTAATTGAGCTTTACCACACTCTACGTATTATGCTCTTTCTGCAACTTCAACTACATACTATACTTGAATATGGGTTACATCGCCGACTTTTCTACTGACTAAGAGCTTCCATTTGTCTCAGCAGCATGGCATGGAAGCTTGACTTTTATTCGAAAATGGATTCAGGTGGCTGATCCTACGAATATGTAATCTCTTGGAGCTATATTGATGAATGGCTAGAAAATTTTCGGTGGTCTTGTATGACAAACAAACAGAAGTCTTCTGCTAAGGATGCATGGAAAGCTTAAAAGCTTTTAGTATCAATGACGATTTTATCAGCAAAAACAACAAAACCAATCGACAACAACTTTTGTTGTGCTAGTAGCTAGTCACCACTTCTGCTATCTCTTAAAAGCCATTGCTCTCATTCTAAGATGGATATTTATATACAGTAGAAACTCTATAAATTAATACTCGATTAATTAATAAACTCTTTAAAATAATATTTTTTGTCGGTCCCGACTCGGGGATAGGGTGCTAAATTAATAATTCGCTAAAATTATAAGATAATACATTTTTTATAATTTCTATAGGTCCCATATAAAATATAAATTAATAATTTCATAAATGCGTACATATTGCATGAATAATTTATGTACACTTCTTGAAAAATGACTCAATTGTCGTTTGTTTTTTGTTGAAATCAATTTCAACTTGAATCCCATCTCTAATTCAATCTCTCATATAATTATATTCTTAATGTCCATAAATTGAGACATTGAAAATTAAGAATATAATTATATGAGAGATTGAAAGACTCTTCCAAATTAGGTCCTCATTTGATGTACAAAAATTAAATAGAAGTTTGAAAGGTAAGTGAATTGAATATTTTATTATAAATTAATAAAATATTAATTAATGTATAAATTAATAATTATTAATTTATAGTTTAATTAATAACTCTTTTAATTAATAAATTCTTGAGTTTCCAAGAGTATTAATTTATAGAGTTTATACTGTACTTCATTAAAAAATGTAGTCGTTGGTGAATTGAAACCATCTATCCTTTCTTGCATGTTTATGTTTGTACAAAGTTGTACAACTTATCAAATTCTGTACTTGGATGAGATATCTTAAATCACATAATGCATCAACTGAAGACTTGGTCAATTGAGCTTTTACTTAAATTATCCATCCTTCTTTTCTTAGCTGTCAGTTTCTATGAAATGTGAGCTGACCCTTCTCTTAATTAGTTAGATGAGGTATGTATCCTTATTATTGAAGATAACTGATTATGGATCTGTTCGTATTAGCTGTGGTTATCTTCTTCGTAATTGTTGGTTAGTTATGAATATTAGTAGAACTTAATTATCTTATCATTTTGCTTTTCTTGTCTTCAAACTTTGGATTGACCAAACCTAAATTATTACAATACTTAAATTTATACAGTATAGTAACAAATTGTTATAAAAGATCAATTTTAACTTGAGTCCATTCTATATAACAATTGATTTATACGATTTTAAATGAGAATAAGATCATAATATTGAACTGATGATTAATTGAATATGAATTAAGCGATTTTAACTATTGCATTCGAATATTCCGATATTCAAGGTTATTAGCATGCGTGTTTGAAAAGGATATGTGATTTGGTTTGTGAAGTATCCAACCTCACCCTCAACCAGCCAATCAAAGCCCACCATTCTATTTTCACTCTCTCTCTCCACCCCACATCCAAATTTTCTCTTATCTCACCACAATTCTTTTTTCATCCCCTTCTCTCCATATTTCATATTTATTTACAAAAACAAACTACGAAACAAAAAAAAGAATTTAATCAAATACATTCTTAAAATGGCCACCAATACTTTCAACTCTGTATACCACCACCACCACTCCCTCCGGCGGCGCCACTCCATAGATTATTGCCCTCCCGCCGCCACAAACGCCCTCTTCCTCCGACCGACCACCACAACTTCTCTCTCCCACGCCCACTCGACCTCCTTCGCCGCCACATCCTCAACCCCCACAACCAACCCCTCCACCTCCCAAACCACCACCTCCTTCGACCTCCTCCAGCAGCACCTCACCTCCAAGAACTTCCGGCAGGCCGACGAGGAGACCCGGCGCCTCCTCATTGCCCTAGCCGGCGAAGCCGCCGTCAAGCGCGGCTACGTGTTCTTCTCGGAGGTCAAGTTCATCGCCGCCGACGACCTGAAAGCCATCGACGAGCTGTGGCGGCAGCACAGCGACGGCAAGTTCGGATACAGCGTGCAGAAGAAGATCTGGAAGAAGGAAAACAAAGACTTCACGAGATTCTTCATCAAAGTGGGGTGGATGAAGAAGCTGGAGAGCTCGGAGGTGGAGCAGTACAACTACCGGAGCTTCCCGACGGAGTTTACGTGGGAGATGGAGGAGGCGCCGCCGGAGGGGCATCTGCCGCTGACGAATGCGCTCAGAGGAACCCAGCTGCTGAACTGCATTCTCAACCATCCGGCTTTCGATGGAGAGGAGCGAGAGGGAGGTGAGGAGAGAGAGTCGGCTGCTCCGTTGAGTAAGAGAATTGGGTTTAAACCTAACTACACTTTCTGATTAATATTTGTCACGCTTTCTTGTAATTTATTTTTCGATAAATATTTATGTGTGGTTTTAAATTATATCATTGCCTCTGATTTTTTCACATGAATTGTATACATTTTTTTTTGAAGCAGCTAGCTATTGAATACATATTGATAGATTTTTGTAATAGAAGAATTAGATTACGTCAACCTATTAAATAAATTTTCACGATTTATCTAAGATTTTTTTTATAATGATCCATATTTGATTGAAATCCCATTACTTCAACTTCGGCATTTGTCACTGAATAAATTCATAGTTATTTATTTGCACGATCATTCTCTCCTCTTTTCTAAATATATTTAATATTTGTTGTATGTTATACATCTTTTTCTCTTCAATTGACAATCAAATTGACTCATTTTTCACAACTCATCGATGATAGAGACTAACTTATCAAAACTCCGACCATAAAGTTTTCTTTATTGTAGGGTTTGAAGCCTAGTAATTAATATATTTATTATTCCATTCAATAAACATGGCATGTTACCGTGGTTCGAGCTTCACATTTATTTTGTAAAGTGTTGAATCCAAGTTGGAAATCACACACACACACATCTAAACTACAAAATGTATGATTTTTTAAATATACAGGCTGAAAATTTATAGAAATGTATATATATTTATTGTTTTGTTAAAAATAATGTGAGTCGCTTTGGCCGAGTGGTTAAGGCGTGTGCCTGCTAAGTACATGGGGTTTCCCCGCGAGAGTTCGAATCTCTCAGGCGACGATTTCTTTTTTTGAACTTAATTTTCTAGATTTTTTTTGTTATTAAAAGAGGTTCATAAAATGAAAGATAATAGTTTTCATTTGTAAAAATTGTTTTTCTTTAGTTTATACAAACTATACTCAAATGTGGTTTGAATTACATTTTTTTAAATATAATAATTATAAGGAGAATTGTCGATTCAAGACCCAAAAAATAGTTTAATTATCAATTCAGGACCCGAAAGATGATTTGTCAATTCAGGACCCGAAAGATCAAACAATTCTCAATCCAGGACCTCAATATCAGGTCCTGGATTGAGAATTGTTTGATCTTTTGGGTCCTGGATTGAGAATTATTGTGATTTTTTAGGTCCTGGATTGAGAATTAATCTTTCGGGTCCTGAATCAATAATTAAACTATCTTTCGGGTCCTGAATTGATAAAAATCCTAATTATAAACGACATGATATTTATTTAAAAAAAATAATTGAATTAGTGAGGCTTTTCATAATTCGAAGCACCTTCTCGTAGATTATTAGAAATAAAATTAACAGTGAAGAACATAAAAATTTGTGGATAATGAGAGTAACATTAACGTTGGAATCTCAATGTGAAAACTCTTGGTCACATCATATTTTGATGGTGATGAAGTAGATAGAACAAACAAGGTAGACACAGTGTGTTGGAAATTTTAATAATTTCTTTTATGAGGTGATTTTAGAGTGACCTTAATATGAGCGTCTAGAGTAAGGTCTCTTAAATTTCCTTTGGAGTATTAAGATTTATAAATGAAGTTCTCGTTCTCATTTGTAAAAGACATGACAAATTTATATCATCTCTTCTCTCATTCTACAATTGAACTTATTTTCTAGCTTGTGTTCTTAGTTTAAAGAACACAAATTCAAGGTAGTTTATCCTTCATTATTTTCTTAAACTGGTTTACACTATTTTTGATCAAGTTCGGACATTACTTTAAGTTCATCAAAGCACGTGCATCTATCTATTATATCATGAGACCAGTTACTCATACAAAGCAAATTTATTTTAGGAAAATTATGATCTGGATCCTTTACCCTATGATATTTTATTCTCATAAAGTTAGAGTTACTGTTGTCAGAATCGCTATACATATATTCAACACACATTCTATAGGAGTGCAATTAAATAATATAATGAGTATAAGATCATAGAAATACAAATTAAGGGCTAAAAATAGAACTAATTGTATGTTGGACTCCACAAACCCCAAGAATATAGAAAAAACACCGCACTTGACGTTTTCTCATCACTCATGGCCCATTCAGCAAAAAAGCTTGGTTTCTTCTCAATCACTCATTTTTTTTTTTTTTTTTTTTGAGTGAAAACCAACCATATCTTTAATGGAAGAGAGAAGAGTCTACATCATGAGTTGATGTGTACAAGTTAATATCATAAAAATAAGGACCAAAAATTGCACTAGGAAATGTTGAGATTTAACTACGGTATAGGGGAAATAAAGTCATCCGTAGTATATAATATGTATATATATTCTAGAACTTCTTCTAACGACTTATGCATTCTGTTATCATTTTCAACCAAACGACCCATTAATCCAATTAGTGGAGGATAATATATGGATCCATTTTTTTTTCATTGGAGATTAGGAATAGATAGACTCTCTACAGGATCCATTTTACTGACGGGATTCATCGCTACTTTAACTATTTTAGCGGCTTGGCCGGTTACTCGAGATTCTCGACTATTTCATTTCCTAATGTTAGCAATGTACAATGGACAAATAGGATTATTTTCTTCTTGAGATATTTTCTTATGAAGTTTTGTTAGTGGATATAGTTATAATTCCATGGGTCAGGTCCACTTAACTTTTCTTTTGTCGATTTCGAATCTTTCCGATGGGGTTTGCTTGGTATAATAGAGAATAGAGATCTTTGGCGATTCAAGAGGTGGCTTATTTATGATTATTCACTTACCGTTCATCCTGTTGAGCTTTTATCTCATCTCCGGGAAGTATCCGTGTAAATCTACACCGGATCTTTCCCGAAACATAACCTAGAATCAGATCCTCATTGTGAGCATCACTAATTAAAATCTCTTGAACCCTTTGAGAGAGACTATTTCAAAACATATAGAGAATTTGAGGGTGTCAAAAATAAGTTTGCCCACTTGAATTCTTAATTGCACTTTTTAGTGGGGATAAATAGTGTTGGAAGTGAGTGAGGCCAAGCATAGGAAAAACACTAGGAAAAAGAGCAAACAATTAGAGAGATCACATCACTTTCTTTTTTTAAAATTATGATAAAAATTGTGTAAAACAGATCTGAAAAAATTTAGTGTTCGAGTTTACTATTAACATTGTGGTGTTGAAGAGTTCAACACTGCAGAATTCAATATGCTTCACTAATAGAGTAATGTTAAACAGGATGTGGGGGGATGAGAGTTTGAGGGTGAATACGGTGTTGTGAGAGTTGGACGGGAATTGTGTGGTATGATTGTTGGTTGAATCCCCATTAATGAGGCTAGATTGAAATGAGTGGAAAAGTTGGAAAGGAAAACCGTGCAAGTCATAAAAATGAGCACCTACAATTTTGTTGTTGTTGTTGTAATGGAAAAGAAAAAAAAAAGAAGGAAATGTTGAGAAAACGAAAGAAAAGAAAAAAAAGAAAAAATAAGAGAAGGAAAATGAGAAGAACAGAATAAAGCCTCGGGATTAGTGGTTCGAAGTCGATAATTGGGGGTTCTTCGGAAATTGAGGAGTTTAGCTACTTTGGCCCAAAACCACCTACCTTTTAGTTAACCACGTTATAACCTAATCAAAGACCTTCTTGATTCTAGGAGCTAGCTCATTGTAGTATAGTGGTGAGAATTGATGCAAGCTTGAAATCTCGTGCTTGTGTGAATTGTCCCTAAACACGTGAGGGAGTGCACTTCATTTGCTTAAATCCAATTTGTTGAGTGGATTGAGTCTTTAGCATTAAACGTGTCACAAAGTTAGGTGATAATATCGTTTGACTAGGGCATGCTAAGATGGATAAGATGAACTATGAGGTATTGCACGAGGTAGAACGACTGCTTTGCTTTGTTTTGATCCATATTTCCTTGCACTAGTTACTGTGATTTAGCTCAGGTATCAAGATGATGAATATTACTAAGCTTCCCACGTACTCAGCTGAGAAGTGGAATATGTGGAAGAAGAGGTCGCTGATTATGCTGAAGAATATCCACCCGGAGATGGGCGAGGTGATAGCCAATGGACCTCTAAAGATCACCAAAGTTAACGTACAACTCGAAGGAACCGACGCCCTAGAGATCGTTGAAAAGCCATATGCTGAGTGGACAACCGAGGACAAGGATCGTGCTCACCTGGACACGATGGCCTGCGAGCTGATCTTAGCATCCCTACCAGAAGCTCTTGTTGAAGAAGCTCTTGAATACGATAATGCTAAGCAAGTATGGGATTTCCTTGGCGCTCTATGCCAGGAAACATATAAAATGAAACGCAATAAAATGCAGATTTGCATTGACAAATATGAATCCTTCCAGATACTTCTTGGAGAGTATATCAAGTCAATGGAAGCAAGATTCAATGCAATAGTCTGCGAGCTCAAACACTTGGGACGAGAGTACATAGTTGCTGATCTCAACGCTAAAATCCTCTTGAAGATGCCCAAGGAGGATTGGTTTGTCAAAACCACCAGTCTGAAGGAGAATAGTAGCAATGGTGTCATCCTTCATCAATCAAAGTATGTACGAGACCTGTTACATAGGGCCAACCTTACTGATTGCAAGCTGTGCGGCTCTCCTATGAGCCCAAGTTCAAGCTCTAAACGGGTATATGAGAATAAGTACCCCATTTTCTCAACCACCTTGTATTGTAGCATCATTGGTGCGCTACAATATTTAACTCTCACCAGACCCGACATCAGCCCTGCTGTAAATAGGCTAAGTCGATTTCTGAAAGACCCTACAGATGGACATTGGGTTGCTGGTAAACGTGTGTTGCGCTTCCTTAAGGGAACTCTCACTCATGGGCTTTTCAATCAGCCAACTCCCTCCCTCCCTCCCTCTCTCTCTCTCTTTCTCTCTCAGGCTACTGTGACGCCGATTGGGCAATCAACCCAGTAGATCGCTGGTCCATAGGAGGCTACTTTATCTTTCTAGGACCAAATCTCTTAGTTTGGTCGTCTAAGACACATCATTCATTGGACCTGAATCTAGTCAGGAACATTTTCCTCAAGTTCTAAATGCTTCATCTGTGATGCAGGAAGATCAACCTGCTGATTGGTTTATTCATAGTGGCACTACATCACATGTTACTGCAAATCTGAGCAAGCTTCAAGTGAAAGATGAATATTTCGGGATAGATTTAGTTAAATAGATGAAGTGTCACCTACGAGAATCATCACGGAACATTCAACTGCAAAAGCTTGCAAGTTCGAGGTTTTTTATAAGTTATCCTTGTGCCTTCTTTGACATGAGACTTGTTGATACCTTGCACAAGTTAATATATTTGGTGTTTTTACTCTCCAAGTAAGAACACAACAATCACAACTTTTCTACAAGTTGTGATTTTTATGAGCATCTAGTCAAAAGGATTTACGATTCAGGAGAGAACCTAAAATTTTCCCATCATCCAGAGACGAAGGCTGCGTGGTATTCCCATACTTCAAATCTGAGTGGCAGAGGAAGCAATGACCTGGGCGAGTGAGCAAGTGGTCTCGTGAATGCTGGCATTCATTAGCTTGCGTTGCATATTATTTCCATAAGTTTAGTAGTCTTATTGAATACTAGATATCACTTGTGAGATGGGTGCCCATATCCAAGGAACGCACCTTCATTAGCATTGGGAGAAATAGTATTCAACTTTGACTTATCATTATTATGAATATAACATGGTGAACCAAAAACACGAGGATGAGCTAAGGAAGGCTTACGACCATGATATACTTCGTATGGAATCTTCTGCCGTCTGTCATTGATGGCGCGTATGTTTTAAGTGTATCATGCCGTCATCAATGCTTCGCCCCAAAACTTCTCCCCCAGGCTGGTAACTTGAAGCAATTTAGTTAATCAATATGGTTTGCATAAGCCAACAAAATGCACGCACGCAAATATGGTGTCCATTGTGGAGGTCGATGGATGTGCAGAAATCACGCCACCCCGCCCCCATTCTCTGTCGTAGTCCATTGCTCCCTCCAATGCCCAGGCTCACCCTCCACTCCCTCCCTCTTGGATCTCTCAACATCGCATTTCTCTCTTCCCCAAGTTTATTCGCCCTCATGAATTCTCTTGGGATGCTCTGCAATTTACATTTTCACATTTTCATTCAGACATACATACATACACACACACATATATATAATAATAAAATAATTATATAATGTGGTTGGATGGTTGGATGATTATTGATAAACCTTGCAATTATATTGTGGTTAAGTTGGAGTGATAATTGATAATGTGGAAGAGAAAGGATTTAATAAAATATAGAAAATGTTGGATGGTTGATAAACATAATCTTATATCTTCCTTAATTTTGAATTACTCATTTTACTTATTTATCTTGAGTTTAAATTTATCGATTCATAAATTAAATAACAAAATGTCAAGTGACAAATGAGGTTGTTTTTAGATTTAGTACATGAATACATATTATTTATCATCATAATTATGTTTGTGTAAAGATTGGAGGAAAAACTAAATATATATTTCGATTAATCGATGTCCTTAAAGCTCATAGATGGTAAAACCATATAGAGCTCATTTGCAAGCGATTGGCAACTTCTAAATCTCTTAAAAATTTATAAGTTCTTGATCCATATTAATATATCATTATTTTTTCTATTTTATCTTAGAATAATTATTAAGCTTCCCATCTTAATCTATCTGTATGTACTCAAATAAAACTTCAAATTAAAAAACTAAAAATATGGTATATTATTACTGACATTAATAAGTATTCGAAAAAATTATGGAATTATACGGATACAGAAATTGTTTGATGATAATTATCTATCAAATAGATAGTTTTTTAATTTATCATGAATTTTTAATATTATTATGAAATAATTAATTGAGAATCAAATAAACTCATCTAAGCTAAATCATTTCTATTTTGAGTGAAAAATTTTGAATTTTGAGTTCTGAAAAATGAATATAGGATAAATGGATAACAATCATTTTGCTCTTTTGATATTTTAATATGTAATATTACACGTATGATAATTATTTATATTTTAGTTCAGATTTATTTCTATCATGATTATTTTCATGTATTTATTTTTGTTAGGATTTAGATTATATTAAAATAAATAAAATATTTAAAAATCATAAACTAAATAAACTTGAAATAATTTTATAAATATATAAAATATAACAACGAAAACAAAAATATAAATATAAAATTTGAAAATATTTAATCATCTATTAATAAGGTATATTATGAGTTTTTCAGATGCACGTAGCTTGGATGCAGAAGACATACCAAATATTGTAACTGAAGTAGTATTCAAGATGAAACTAGATGAATTGATGAAGCAAATGAGCTATAAAAAAAATTCTTTCGAAAAGTTATTGCATGTATTTAATATATTTATTTTTATTCAATTTAGTTAAATATGCATTCATATTATTTTTTCTAGACAAATACGCTATATCATTTAGCATTTATATTTTACTAAAAAATATTGTTTCGTATACAACGACATATACTATTGAATTTCAAAAGAGAGGATTCCCCCTTGCTCATATATTGATTTTCTTGGCGAAAGAGGACAAACACCCTTCAGCTAAACATACTGATAAGATCATCTCAGCTAAAATACCAGATGTAAACGTGGAACGAGAATATCACATTGCAATATCTAAGTTCATGATACACGGACCATGTGTTTACTGTAAGAAGAAATTATTCGTGTATGCTAAATAGAAAGTGCTCGAAACACTTTCTTAAGAGATATGCAGAGGTCACCACAATTGATGATGCTGGATATCCTATCTATTGAAGAAGGGATAATGATAAGAAAATAAAGAGAAACATTGTATATAATAGATACGTTGTACCTTGCAACAAAGAGTTATTGATTAAGTATGGTTTGTCACATCAACGTCGAATGGTGCAACCAATCTAGAGCCATCAAATATCTATTCAAATATATCAACAAAGGGAATGATATAGTTATTGTCAGATTCTCGCAAAGTATAGTAGATCAAAACAAAGGAAAAGATGTTGATGAGATAGATATGTACTACGATTGACTGTACATTTCACCAAGTGAAGCAGCTTGGAGAATATATTCATTTTATATTAACTTGAGGATCCACCTATTCAATGCCTTAATTTCCATTTCGAAACTGAGCAACATATGGTATTTTTCGAGCATGACGAGATTGCGTCAATTATTAATCGAGACACAGTCGCAAAAAAATGTTTTTAGCTTGGTTTGAGCAAATAAATTATATTTTGAAGCAAATGGACTAATATATTGCGTGTTTCCTACCAACTTTATTTGGAATAAGGTTGCACAACTGTGGAAGAAAGAAAAAAAGAACATTAGTTGGAAGGGTATTTTACGTAGTTCTTGGTACCGGTGATAATCATTAGAATGTTAATTAATATTGTGCGTGGAGCCAAATGCCATATTGATATGAGACGTATCAATATTGTTTTATACAACTCATTTTGTGATGCATGTTATGCACTGAAGTTACTAGAAGATGATAAGAAGTGTATAAATGGAATTGATGAGGTAATTCAATGGGAAACGGTCATTCATTGAGACAACTATTCACAAATTTTTTAGTTGTGAAATGGATGAGCGTACCTGATTATGTTTAGAAAACATCTTGGAAATATATCTCTGACGATATATTATATAATCGGCGCATCATTTCGAACAATTATATACCATTAACTTATAAAATACAGTTACTATATTTGTTTAAAAAATATTTTAGAAAGTATATGTTAGTATTTAGTTAGTTTATTTGATTAATTTTAATAAAAAAATCAATATGTTCATTAAAAATTATTGGAATATCAACAATTTGTACTTTTGATAAAAATTATATGACATAAATTTATGTTTTGGTGAAATAATATGTCGAAATAGTTACAAATTCATTTTTTTGAAGGTTTGTATCTAAGTGATGTCGAGATAAAGAAATATACCCTTGCTGAATTGGAGAAGATATTAAAAGAATCTGGTCATGCCTTGAAAGAGTTTGAAGATATGCCGAGTGATTTGAATGAGGTCATGATGAATGGGGTAAAGATTTGATAATAGATGAGTTGAGTTATGATTGTCTAAAGCTTGTCAAAGATCATGAATCAAATATGACCAAGTTCACAGACAAATAATGGATTGTATATAATACAATTATTTATATATGTTACTCAGATATAGACGATTGTCTTTTATATATGGATACGAGGAACATGAAAAACATTTATTTGAAAAATATTATCCGATCGATTAAGGTCCAATGGTGATATTGTATTAAATGTTGCATCAAGTGGAATAATATCTTTGCAATTTCATGGTGGCAGGACAGCTCACTCCCGTTTTGCAATTTCAATTAATATAAATGAAGACTCAATATGTCAGATTGAACAAGGAAGTCAATTGACCGAGATGTTGATACATTGCAGGCTTATAATATGGGATGAATTGCCTATGATGCACAAATATTGTTTTGAAGCATTTGATAAGGCCATGAGAGATATACTGCGATTTCAAAATACACAAAGCAAGAATCTACCATTTAGAGGCAAAACAGTTGTGTTTGGTAGTGATTTTTTACGGATTCTACTTGTCATCCCAAGAGGAAGAAGATGTGATGTAATTAATGCAATAATTATCCCATCATATTTATGATGCCATGTCTGTGCCTTGAGGTTAACAAAGAATATGCATGCAAATATGAATATGATTGATGATCAGATGCAAACATCCCAACTTAAAGAGTTTGCTGATTGGTTGCATCAATTGGAGATGGAAATCTAGGTTCACTAAATGGCGAAGATGGTGTTATTGAGATTCCATAAGATATTAACATTAAATTTAGCGGTGATCCATCAAAGTTATTGTTGGTACTACATAAACTTGAACAGATGTAGGATTAAAAGATGTTTCATGCTTGTACGATAGGGCTACTTTGACACCAACAAATGATGTATTTGAGATGGTCAATCAGTTTATGATATCACTGAACAACAATGTTGCCTACGTATAGTTAAGTTCTGATTCTATCTGCAGAACATAAAGTGTGCCTGATATTCTTTGAGAGATGCATACACCAGAGTATCTTGATACATTGAAGTGTTTTGATTACTAAATCATGAATTGAATTTGAGTGTCAGAACTATGATTATGTTGTTGAGGAACATTGATCATTCTTTTGGCTTATGCAATGGGATACAATTGATTTTGATGCAACTAGTTAATCACATAATAGAGGCCAAGATATTGAGTCGAAAAAGCATTGGTGAAAAGGTATTTATTCATCAGAAATGCTCACCTACCCACGTGTTAATGTGCCCACAAATGATGTGACAACATTATATTAATGCTAAGTATAATTAAAATTGGCCCCACCACCAATGAAATGCTGCCACATCCTCCGGTGGGCACGTTAACATGTGCCCACACGGATAGGTGAGCATTTCTAATTTATTCATAGGATGACTACTATACCATCATATCATCAAATCTCATTTAGATTTTAGCGGAGACAATTCTCAATATAGGCCTCTTATGTTATGAGCGTCAACAAGAGCCAGAGATGGTCGCTATCACATGTAGGAAAGGCAACAATTTGTCAAAAATTATAAATATCGTGTACAAGAAAATTTTTCATAATTTATAATATTATAAATTTTAATAAATATAAATTTATAGATATTTATATTTATTTAATAAGTATTGTTTAATATTTGAGTTAGAAAAGATTATTACTTTTGTTTGGATTAAGTTTTATTAAACAATTATTTTTACTACTCATAATACATTTTCATGTAGTGATGGATAGAATCTATTTTATGTATTGATGGTTTAGCTAATAAAGTTATTTGTGTATGTATTTGTGCATCTTTAAAAAATGTTAAATACTCATTTTTTTCAACAAATATATTATTAAAATAAATTAAATATTATATTTAACAACATCAATATCAATACATTGTTGCGCGGAGACAATCTAGTTCATCGTGAAAGCAGGAGAGCCCAATTTCAAATAATAAAATTAGCTCAGCAATCTGAAACAACTCAAAAATAAATCTATTTAGTCCAATCATCTATGTTGAGAGATCGTACTATGAATGAAGAGATTGACAATTTAATTTAACTACACATTGCATCACTATTTCAATTAGTTCGAGTCATCTTGATTCTTGGACCCAATAAACATTACAAATGCCAATAAACAATGATCCAAAGAGATGGAAATCCCAGTACATAATCGAATTCATCCCATTTCAATACACACCAACCTTCACCGGGAAGATGCTGAAAAACAAGACAAGATATGCGGTGCAAATAATACACGAGGGTCGACCTGCAAAGCACCTAAATTTTGAAGAAGAAAAAAACACACAATACTATTATCATATGATTGATGTCTGCGAGCTGACACTATCACTCATCAATCAGGCAAGTGACATCAAGGCATGCAACGGAAATGAAAATCTGACTAATAGAGAAAACAGAAGATAAGAGTCTAATAGGTAGATTAGAAACACAAGCACACAAAATATGGATGTTCACTTTTCAAGACGTGCAACATAACTATCATCCAAAAATCAATTTGTTATATTAGGTAAGAGAATACCTTGTCAACTGCTTTCCATGCCATGGGAGTTCAATTTAGCGTTTTCCTTCCCTCTCCAAATTGCTAATACTTCATCAGTTCTGAATCGCTGGGTAAATGTAGATTCCTCCAACGGGGTTGATTCACCTTGAGCGTATGCAAGGAGCCCTGTATATGCAATCATTGCCCCATTATCAATGCAGTATCGGTCATCAGTTGAAAATAACTTCCCACCCCTTTCAGAACACATAACACGCATCATTTCCTGCAACCGTTCGTTACATCCTACACCACCAACAATTAGCACATCCTTCGTGTCACAATGTGCCATTGCCCGCTCTGTGATCTCTACGAGCATTGCAAACAATGTTTCCTGGGAATTTTCAAGATGCAACAAAATACAATTAATACACTTCAGTTTTTGCAATAGAAGCACTACTGGCTAGATATCAGCTCATCTCATCTATGAATAAAAAAGTTCAAATTACCTGCAATGAATAACACAAGTCTGCTGGGGTGCACTCATCATTTTTAAGTTTCTCTTCTGCTGTAGTTTCAATATAACTCAAGATCCCACTAAAAGAAACATCCATTCCTTTCACAACATATGGAAGTTCTATAAACTTTTCTCCCGTCTTCGCAAGCTGGCAAGAAAAATCAATGAAATCGGTATTACTCACAAGTGGATACTTTGTATCACATGCAACAATGTAACCAGAGAAGCCAAATTACTCAACTACAAATGCCTCAAAATCTTCAAAGTAATGTATTCTGGAAAATAACATGGCATGGTGCTCCTATTTTAGCTCAGTTCGCATATGCAATTGAACAAAGAATCATTTATTTATATATAAAGGCAAATAAAGGAAGCCACAAATAAGTACAATAAAATTGCAACAAGAAACTTTAAGCCTAAACGGTAAGCTTGTTTTTCTATTTCAAAATTTAAAAGCCAAAAAAAATTATTGAAATTTCTATAAGCCAAATAACAAAGGCATTTCCATGAACTAAATCTGTAATCATCATTATTAATGTACCTGCTCAATGTTGTACCCAGGACTTGGGTCATTAGACAGATTAAGAACCCTAGCAAATCTGTCCAAGCAATTTCCAACAGCAATATCAATTGTCTCCCCAAAAATACGATACCTCCCCTCGCTATAGGCTATAACCTGAGTATTTCCTCCACTCACGTACAACACCACAGGATCATCTGCCCCTGTAACTGTCCTCCCCATTTCAATATGGGCTACACAGTGATTAACTGCAACTATTGGTTTCTTCCAAAGCTGTGATAAGATGCGAACTACAATAGCTGATACCTGCAAGGAAACACAAAATTTTAAGCCACCTATCCCATTTACTATGATTCCTTCATAATGAAAAAACCAATCTCCCTATGAAATAATATTGTGCACCCAAACGGTGTCCATAATGCACATTACCAATAAGTCTATAAAGTGAGACTGTGAGAGGTGAGGTCCTTCATGCTATTGCAAGGGATAGTCAAATGTTGCATCAAATCGTAGAGATAATTGAAACAGGGCAGGGTAAAAAATAAATATGCACTGATTCTGTCACATCTAGAAAAGTTTCTAGGCACCCAAAGTTTCCAAGAAATCTCGAAGATCAGAGGTGAACTTCTATATTCTCTGACAACTGGAAAGGGATAGTTTCATATTGTTTGATATTGCAGCCAACAATAAACTTAAATCATTCATTCATTATAGCTTTCCATTATTTTCTCTGTTTTTCCAGCCTAACAAAGTACTGAAATACACATCCGTGAAAAAACATTGCTCAGGAACAAAGCATTTACCCTCAATTGGTGGAATAATGGCCTTATCATTTATTTGTTCAATCAGAGTGACACCAACAAAAATAAATCGAGCATGGAAGGATTCTAAAACAAGGTTGATCACATAATGTGATTACACCCCGCTAAGCTTTCGGTTGCTAATTGATAAAAGGAAATAACTGCTTTGGATCTCTGGATCCTAGCAAGAATCTTCCCGCCAATATACAACAATTTTATATTCTACGTCATGCTTTTCAATTGGAGATCGACATATTTTCTTCTTTTCTTGCTTATAACAATATAACTCGAGACTGTAAACAACTATGCCATATTCGACCCGGGACAACAAAACAATGCAACATCAAACTCCATAGCACTCCCAGTAAAAAAATGAAAAAACCAATCAAACAGAAATAATTTCTAGAATAACCAAATTCATACCTGGAGCGGAGCACCCATGCCGGGGCCCTTGGTATAGCAGAGGCAGTCCACCTCTGCCGGCGTGATCTTGGCCTCATCTAGCGCTGATTTGAGGAGCGGCAGCACGTGGTGGAGGTGGTGGTGGGCGGTTTCACGGGGTAGAAAGCCTTGGCCCGGCGGAGTGATGTAAGTATGACGAGGATTCGAGAGAATACTTCCATCAAGTGTTACAACTCCAACAGCAATTTTGTTGGCGGAGCCTTCAAACCCTAAGGCAATTAACCGTTTCTTCTCCGCCATAACCGTCGACTGTAGTGTATGGGCGCGGGGCTTTAGGGTTTTATGGCTTATGACAATGAAACAAGCACAAGGTACAATTATCTAAAGCGCGGTGAGTAGAAAAGCAAACATTATTGCCATAATTTAGCCAGTCTTCGGTTGACTTGAAAAATATGTATACTAATTTAACAATTCAATACAATATAATTTTTTCATTTCCCCCCCAAAAAAAAAAAATATATCACATCATATTTTAATATCAACTCATTTTTTTCTATTTATTATTTCTTCAATAAAAAAGTCGAAGCTTAACAAAATTATATTATAATTTTTCTTTTTAAAAAATTACATCTTACTAAGTTATTATTATTATTTAACTAGATTACACCCGTGCATTGCACGAATTATATATTTAATAATATCTCATTTTTTGATAATTAAATATAGTTCAAGAAATTATATATATTTATAGGTATTTTTATTAATTATCCAAAAATATATTTTATGTTCATTTTTATTAATAAACTTATATTATAAGGTTATTGTGTAGATATTATTGAATTCAATAAATATAATTAAAACAAATTTATTTGGTGAATGTTTTTTTTTTCTTGATACAAATGTGATAATACAACCCCTATTTATATAGTAATGAATGGTTGGGATTTAACCACCCTAATTTTTAGAATAATCTTTATAATTCTATATCTATCTGATTTTTTAGAAAGTTCTATAGATTTTTGTAGAACTTAATTCTACAAAGAAGACTATTACAAATTTTTGCTTAAATTTCTAAAGCAAAAAATATTAATAATTATAGTTAAAAATTATTAGCCCAACTAAAGTTTATGATTTACATAAAAAAGATTAGATTCTAAATTATACTCCTTCTGTCCCTCACCATTAGTCCCACATGGTTTGGCACAGGAACCAATATTCACCAAAATTTAATAATTTAATAATGTATTAAATGATAATGAATGGATTACAATTTTTACAATTTACCAAAAGGGCAAAAATATTGATGTGAGTAGCTGGAGGCCAAAATTCATGGGAAAAAGCTGAATCAAATTTTTGTGAAGGGAAGAGAGAAAAAAATCATGGTAGGAGAAGTACACGGCGGAGCTACGCGACCCCAACCGGAAGAGGACTCGGGTATGGCTAGAGACATTTGACACCGAGGTAGAAGGAGCCAGAGCTTACAACTGGGCGGCGTTCAAGCTCCAGGGAAGCAAAGCCATACTCAACTTCACAGCTTGAGTTTGGAACCGACGCCACTAAAGAGGTGGAGATGGCAGTCTGCGGCTGGAAGAGGAGTAGGGATGAGGAGTGTCAGGAGAGAAGAAAGTGGTGAGGAGGGAGGAGAATGTAGTGGTGGAGATGGAGAGTGAGTTTCAAAGATCGTGCCATTAACGCCGTCGAGTTGGACTGCGATTGGGGATGGGGAGGAGGGGAGGGGGAGGTGCCGCCGTCGAGAGAATAGAAGAGAGAAATTTCGAGAGAAATGAGTGTCGGCTGGATGGGGGGTGAGGGTAATGATTTTAGGGTTGAGGGGTAATTTAGTCTTTTAGGCTTAATTAGGTTTAAATTATTAATTTTAATTTATCTTAATTTTTAACCAAAAGAGGATATGAGACTAATTGGTGGGACGGGCGAAAATGAAAAGTGGGACTAATAGTGCGGGACGGAGGGAGTAATATTTAAAAAAAGAGATAAATATGATAATTAATTGAAATTTGGATAAAGATTTATGATTTTCAATTATTAATCTAGGGGTGTGCATCGGGTCAGGTCGGGACAAACCCGACCGGAAATAGACCACCCGACCATGACCCAAAACACGCACGACATCCCCTCTCACCCGACCCAAAATTCGGTCGGATGGGTCGGGTTTGATCCGATTTTTAAGCAACAAAGGATGGCGTTTGATACCAAATGTCTTGCATACAGTTTCAAGTTTGAGATCAGTCAGCAGTCAGCAGAGGGAGTTTAGTCCTATTCTACAGAGAACAACAAATAAAGCCTATAACATTCTTACCTCACACAAGTTTCCCGGAGTGCGAACGACAAACGCAGTAGTGACGGTGGGCGGTGGCTGGGTGCGTGCAGCAGGGACGGCGGCTCAGCTGGGTACAGCACCTTTACTGTATTAAGCGGAGTTAAGTGAAATTCAAGTGTGCAGAAAAAAGAAAAAATGAGAATAAGGAAAGCAATGGAACAATGAATACATACTAATATCCTATTTGTTCTGTGTTATAAAAAGGGAAAAGGGTTATTACATATGTAAAACAATGTCAAGAAATTGCCCACAATTGAAATAAACCAAAGGCCAGCAACAACCTGACCTCAATGTCAAATATTGAACGAATGACAAAGTAGTTGCCGAGCAATCAACTAAATGAAAAAATTAAAAATAAAAAATCCAGAAAAAGGGAATCAGATAAATTGGGGCAATAACCATAAAGAATTTTGAAAACATAAGCAAGATCCTAAATTGAATTGAATGTATATCTGACATTAATATGAAAAGATTGAGATAAGTTTCAACACAAATTTAATCAATCCATAGTAAATGATAGATGATCGATTGGCAAGAGAATTTCTCAAGTTTTCTTTTAGAAACTAAACATTCAATACACGGCCAAATATTTACCAGAATGAGTAAAGGTGTAAAAATATTTCATTTTTATGGAATCACCTTTACCGGGTGCCTGAGTAAGGGCTCAGCAGGGAGCACAACAGCGGAGGGGTGGCTGACTGGCTGTGTGCGAGTAGTAGTCGGCGGTGGCAGCACAGCCACAGAGACGAGCCGCTAGCCGACGGAGGGGCGAAGCGAAAACGCAGGCACGCCGGCGAGCAGGGCGGAGGTGGGTGATGGGTGGCAGCACGAGCGGCGGCAAATCTTTGTTTGAGAGAGAAAATGTTAGGGTTTAGATATTTTAAATAATGTATTTTTATTTTTAAATATACTAAATTTGCACAATCAAATATATATTTTAATTTATAATTTTAAAATATAATTAACAAAAATATATATATTAGAATATTTTAGAAATTTAGTTTATATATATTTAATTTTTATTCAACTATATTATACGTCAAAACTATATATATGAATTTAATAAAAATAAAATTTATACGATTTGATTTTAATATGATCTCATAAATGATATTATATTTATATTATTTAAAAATATAATAAATACAATAAATTAATAAGATCTAATATTTTTAAGAAAAAGTCAAAAATATAGTTTTGTTACATTTTTATTATTGTTTATTATATATCTATATTATAATAGAATTTAAAAAATAAAAATAAAAACTGATTAATGTGATTTTGGCGGGAACAATTAATAGAGACTATTTTTTTTTAATATAGTACATAGATTAACACAAGTATGAACTTGTATTTTTGTATGCTTTGTGATTAAGGTAATTCGTTTTAGTTTATTAAATTTGTATATAGAGTTTGATTTATTATATAAAAAATAATTTACATTATAAAATAAAATAATGATGAATAAAATTAAATTTATTTCAAGAAAATACAAAAAGAATATACAAATTTATAATTTTGTTTATAATATTATAAAATAAAATATCATGTAAAAAATTTAGATTTATATAATTTATTTTACCTAATATTGATATATTTGCAATAATGAAAATGAATTAATCTATCAGGCCACGCTTAAATTAAACTTGGAGATTTTTGACTGACTCCGATGTTGGAAATATTTAGATTATTTGAGGAAAATTTAAAGGTCTCGTAACCTTTAATGTGAGACCTTTGGTTTGGTCTCTTAAATGTGATTTCTTAATTATTTTAAAGTGTTCATACTTGTGATGGAGCCTATAAATAGAATTTTCATTTTCATTTGCTAAACACACCAAAATAGAAGTGCTCTCCTCTCTTCTCTAGTTCTTATTCTCCATTTGAGCTTTTCTTTAGCTCATTTTTTAGCTTACAAGAACAAGCTTCCTTCTTCTCTCTCTCTTTTAAGCTCTTGTTCTTTCCTTGAGCTAAAATTCTTTGTTTGTGCTCTCATAGATCAAGTTCGAGCATCACTTTAGTTCGTCGGAAATACACCAGTTTGTTCGATGTATCTTGAGAAACAATCACCCATACAGGGCGAATTTTGTTTAATAAAATTGTGATCTCCACAGGCCTCAGATTTCCTAATCCTTATTACTTTGTCCTTATAGAGATAGTAATATTATTTTGTTTCCACCACGGTGTAATAATTGTCCTGTTCAGCCAACATATTTTCAACAATCTTAAACCAAATTAGCTTCTCAAGATGTCGACTGAACAGAGAAATGATATCGTTGTTGTTGCTACTGCTACTGTGAGAATTGGTGCTATCAATGTCCCGATCAACCATGCTGACAAGCCAAAGACGTTTAATGGCTTAAATTCCAAACATTGGCAACAAAAGATGTTGTTCTACTTCACAACGTTGAACCTCGCCAGGTTCTTGATGGAAGATGCTCCAACTATGGGAGAAGATGCTAATGCTCAAGCTGTCACTACGCTTGATACATGGAAGCACTCACATTTCTTGTGTATGAATTATGTGCTCCACTATTTGGGGGATGCACTATATAATGTGTATAGCTCTATAAGCTCTGCGAAGGAACTATGGGAGTCCTAGGAGAAGAATTACAAGACTGAAAGTGCTTGAGCTAAGAAGTTTCTTATAGGTATCGACTCAAATACAATGGTCAGTTAAGTACAAGAACTCCAAATAATCTTGCATGAGATCCATGCTGAAAAGATGGTTGTGAGTGAAACTTTCCAAGTAGCTGCTATAATTGCGAAGCTACCACCAAGTTGGAAAGATTTTAGAAACTACTTGACTCACAAATAAGGAGATGATTGTGGAAGAGCTTGTGGTGAGACTTCGTATAGAAGAAGACAACAAGGCCTATGATAAGAGGTTGTCCAACCCTCAAGATGCTATAGCCAGCGTGATTGAGCATGGTGAGAGCTCAAGGCAGAGTGCTAACAAATGGTCTAATCTTGTAGGCAAAAATTAATAATTGTCCAAAGGAGAGCTTCAAGAAGAAGTTCACAGCAAATGTTACAACTGTAAGAAGCTTGGTCATAAAACTGCTAATTGCAAAAAGCCTTAAAGGAACCAAGAAGCCTATATGGTGGAGAACTTCACAAAAGATGCTGATGGGATGCACCTGGTTGCTGTAAGTGAACCTTGTAGATTCAAACCCACATTAATGGTGGATTCACACGGGTGCTATGATGGGTTTTGTATAATGAAAGCATTTATTACAATGTGTATACAACGGTTTATTTCTCCTATCTGTTAACAAACGTACATTTATGAACAATGGTATCCTCTTGTCTCACCGATAGGGACAATCATACGGCGTGTTATAGATCGCAGAAGACAGTATGATCACTTGACCTAGTGAGACATAAACCTGATCACAGCCGAGACAGCGTATGAGGATACGTCTATCCGGATGGCTGCAGCGTTGTCGGAATAAGTAGTCTGTCTTGGTTACTTGACATGCTGGTACGCAGAGGAGGCGTATTGATGGACCGCAGTGAGATATATTCGTCTGTCTGACATCAGCGAATAAAAGATCTCGTTATATTGATTGAGTCCAAACCCTAACGAAGGTTCAGGGGTTTGCACAGGTTGACTGTTGCTTTGACTTGCCATGGTGGAGAGCCAATACAGCGCACTCGTATATCCGCATCTTGGGTAACAGCAGTTCGTGTAGTACCGCCTGAGACTGAACTTAGGTAACCATATCCGAGTAATAGGATGGGGACATTCCCTGAGGAGCTCAATAACATTCATCGTGCCAAAGTCCTGCAGGCTGATTAAGTTCAGGCACGAGTGATAAGGTTTGAGTGGTACTACTCAGGAATAATAAGATATTAATTAATTGTAGTTAGAGCTTGTCAGAGGCTCCGATTAATTAATGGATGTCCGGTAACCTTAAATATGGGGATTCTCAATTAATGCAACCCGTTCTCATAACGTGGTAATAAAGGGGTAGGTCAATATTAATTCTGTGGTGAAAAAGAATTAATATTAATTAATTAATTGTGTCCTGGATTGTGGACATGAGAATTAATTAATTTATAGGCCCACTTTATTATTTGCATTAGGTCCCAGGTCTGGCCCAAATAAGTGTGCTGAATTGAGCCCAGTAGCCCATTAGGGATAAAACCCTGGGTCTATAAATAGACCACTCTCTCTGGAAACCCTAGCCACCTTTTGTGATTATTCAAATCAGTCAAAATACCTAGGGCAGAGAGAGAGGGGCGCCGTTTTTTCACTGGGAGAGGAAGAGAATTTTGATTCTGGTCCTACTCAGATTACAGATCTACGGAGTCCTCACCAGTAGTAGATATGACCAGCACCGGGACACAGATCTGAAGATCTAATCTGGAGAACAGATTCTTCTCTTTGTTCTTTCTTGTTTTCGAATTTGTTTGGAATTAGGGTTGCTAATTTCTGTTTCCGCAGACAAATTCGAATTGCGTGGTTGAATTGGATTTTGGAATTCAAACGCAAAAGATTGGTACAGACACTATGGATTTACGGTAATCTCTCAATCCACAATTATGCATTAAATTCATAGGAGCATGCTAGGGTTTTGAGAAATTAATTATGAGCAATATCCATAGATCGATCCGGTTCAGTTTGGTTTTGGTGATTCGGTTCACGGTAAAACCCTACAATTGGTATCAGAGCCAGTTCTCTGATTTATGGCTCTGTTGTTCATAATTGAATTCTATATGCATGTATGAATTTATTATTATTGTGGATGTTTGGTTTTTGTTCCTCGTGGCAACCCGTTGATTCAGCCCGCCGTGGTTTATCCGCGTAGGGCTGAATTGTTTTGTAAAATCATGAGAAAATCCATGATTAGAATAGATTTGAAAATTTGTAATATAATAGATTTTTCTGTAATTTTTCAAATTTAATTTGGACGGGTCGAGGACGAAGAACGAAGATGGAGCCGACGAAGGGCCGGCGGAGGGCACGGCGGATGACGGCGGCGCGGGCGCGGGCGCAGGGCCACGCTGCGCGACACCGCAGCGGCGCGCGGGGCGCGCGCGCGTGCATACGCACGGCGGCGCTGGGCGCAGGGCTGGCGGCGGCGGCTTCGGTCGTTGTCGGCTGCTGCTGTCCCGTCGCGGTGGCTCGTGTTTTGGTGGTTTGTGCAATCCTGTGTAAACCCTAGGTTTGCATTAGGGTTAGGGCAAATCATCAGATCACAAAGGCCTAAAAATCCAAAAGATTTGGTGTATCAAGATTTGGAGGCCCTTGAAGATTTGAGAAGATTTGAATTTATCCATTAAATTCAAAATTCAAATTGTAATAGATATATTTATTTTATATTTATTTTTGGGGCCACGAGGAATTTTTGTTTGCCTTAATTGTCCTCGTATGATATGTGATTTATTTATGTGCGCAATTAAGCATGTGTAGATAATAGGAAAAGCATGTTTTATTGCTTTTATTATTTACAGCTTTCCAAGCATGCTTATGTGATTAATTTCTTTTGTTGGATTATATTTTGGGAATTTTTGGGCTTGTTTAATTACATGCAAAAAATTTGGAAAATATAATGACAAAAGGAAATTATGTGTGCGCATAAAGAAACCTTTTAAAAGAAAAATACTAAGCAGATTTTTTAATTAAAATCAATAGACTTCCACAAAGCGGTCCTAGGCTGTAAGTGTATCTCTCGTTCTAGTAAACGTCTACGAGTGTAGCTTGCTAGTTCCCGGAGGTGCATGGGTACGGTTGTTGGGATTTCTAGACAAATAATTTAAATCATGTGAATAGTGGGAGGGCTTTGCGTAAACGTCTACGAGTGTAGCTTGCGTATACCTCTTTCACAAGTATTCTAGGATTGATTTAAATTATAGATAACAAAAGCTTTAAGGGTTGTGCGGTATGGTTACGTGCCATGCTAAACTGTCTCTTTTGGCCGGAGTTAAATTTGTGGTTTAATTGCTTAGAAGCATCTTAGAATATAATGCAAGAATTGCATCCCTGTTCTTGAGAGATGGCTTGGTCTAAGGTTTTCACTAATTATTAATTTCTAGTGTCAAAAGCATCCTGACATGGTAGTGAAATTAAATGGATTGGGGCTTAAAACCCGCAGTTCTGGTTGAGGGTGACATCGTAAACGTCTACGAGTGTAGCTTGCGGTGGGAACTCTTGGGCAATTAGTGGAAAACATTTGTATTTGATTTATTAAAAGGTTTTCAATGCATTTGTTTTCGAAGTTCAACATGTATGTTCTTATTTTATGATTCTTTACTGTTTCAGATATGTCTATGTCTACTGTCGATCATATACTTGCTCTCAATCCTCTTACTGGTCCAAACTTTCCCGAATGTCTATATGATGACCACTATGTCGAAAGTCTTGCAGCAGCAACATCAGCACCATAGGGATGCCTATGACATCATGTTAAGTCTGACGGCGACCTATGGGGAAACTGATAGAGCTGTTAGGTTCAATCTCATGAAAGAAATTGTGAGTAAGAAAATGACTGATGGCACCTCAGTGAGAGAGCACGTATTTACCATGACTCACCTCATGGATGAACTGACAGTGCATGGTGGAGGTATCGACGCTGAGGCTAAGGTCGATATCATACTGAACTCTCTACCCAAGTCCTTTGAGAGTTTTAGATTGAATGTTGTCATGAACAAGAAAGAGTATACTCTTAACGAGTTACTCAATGACTTGATGGCAGCTGAATCGGTCATGAACCCTCAGAAGGTTGTCTTGGCTACTTCTGGTAATCTCTCTGCTGTACCGAAAAGTATGAAGCGGAAGAAAGGGATTAAGAAGTGGGCCAAGAAGACACCTGTGAAGGATGGTGGGGCTGGGAAGAAGCCTAAGGTGGCGACTGAAAGGGACAGGTGCTTCAGGTGTGGTAAGAAAGGACACTGGAGGAAAGATTGTCAAGCCAACAAAGCTAGACAAGGTATGCCATTTTGCATGTATAACTGTAAGCATGATTAGAGTTAGTTGTTGCTCTTCTAGAGCTGTAAGCACTGACTTGTTGATCATGTTGTTGTACTTTGCAGGGGACCGTGCCGACAAGGCTGGTGAGTGATGGCAAGAAGATACCAAACTGGATGAAGGCAACGTTTTATGACGGAGCTTCATGGAGTTTTTTCTTTCCTTATGTTTTGATGTTACAAGTACATTTGAGGGTTTATTTGTGGGCCGTGGTTTATC
This sequence comes from Plectranthus barbatus, assembly GCA_026898455.1. Classification (NCBI taxonomy): domain Eukaryota; kingdom Viridiplantae; phylum Streptophyta; class Magnoliopsida; order Lamiales; family Lamiaceae; genus Plectranthus; species Plectranthus barbatus. The sequence goes on along the minus strand of JAPKLW010001923.1, from coordinate 105,068 downwards.
GGCAAGACAAATTTTATCAACCTTTTATGGATATTTGTTATTTATGATTTTATCATTGGCAATAAAAATGTTATCTGTTGTGTTGATTTGTACTCTCTATGCTACTTCGATCAAAATATGTCCGCAAGCATTGCATGTAATTCATCCGTAATTGATAATTCTAGAATGAGAAAACTAACTTCTTCTGATGAGGATCTTACATATCTCTGGCACTTGAGACTGGGTCACATCAGCTTGAAGCGGATTCAAAGACTTGCAGGTGACGGTACATTGGACCTAGTCCGGGCTGTACCTTATCAAGTCTGCGAATCCTGCATCGAGGGCAAGATGTCAACTAGGCCTTTCAAGGCTAGTCAGTCTCGAGCAGAGGAAGTGTTGGAATTGATCCATTCTGACTTATGTGGACCGATGTCCACGCAGGCTCGTGGAGGGTACGAGTACTTTGTCACTTTCATTGACGACTACTCAAGGTACGGATACGTTTACCTGCTTCGCTACAAGTCTGAATGCTTTGAGAAATTCAAAGAGTTCAAGGCTGAGGTAGAAAAGAAGGTCGGGAAAACTATCAAGTCGTTGCGATCTGACCGCGGTGGCGAATACCTCGGTAACGAGTTCCTGCAATATTTATCAGAAAATGGGATTACATCCCAGTGGACTGCACCGGGTACTCCCCAGCAAAACGGTGTAGCTGAAAGAAGAAATAGGACTCTTCTAGAGATGGTAAGATCAATGATGAGTTATGCAAGCTTACCTATTTCGTTTTGGGGCTACGCATTGGAAACAGCGGCTTACGTGCTTAATGTGGTGCCTTCTAAATCAGTTCCTAAGACGCCTTCTGAGCTCTTCCTTGGTCGCAAACCTACTTTGTGCAAGTTTAGAGTATGGGGTTGTCCGGCACACGTACTGTCGAAGGAACCTTATAAGTTAAAAAACAGGTCAAAAGTAATGTTGTTCATAGGGTATCCCAGGCAAACGAAAGGTGGTTACTTTTACTGTCCTGAGAGTCAGAGAGTCGTTGTTAGTACCAACGCTAGATTCTCAGACGACGAGTATGTGAGTAATCACAAGTCAAGGAGTGATATCGTTCTTCAAGAAATTGAGAACGAGAATGCAATTCCAAGGGAAGGGGAACGTGTAGATGTGGGTGCACTTGTGAGAGGTTCAGCACCACAAACACGTTCTTCAGTGTAAGGTGCAGGACCACAAGTTACTGCACCTACTACTGACACGGCACCGATGCCTCGTCGTAGTGGGAGAGTTATTTTCCAGTCGGAAAGATACATGTTTGTGGGTGAGTCTTCGGACTTGAGCCCGGAAGACGTACATGAGGACTCTGACCCACTGACTTACGAGGAGGCAGTGCAGGACAAGGATGTTGCCAAATGGCGTGTCGCCATGGATTCTGAAATTGAATCCATAACTGCTATGGATGTATACCAGAAAACTGATTTGCCGGATGGCTTTAGGGCCATAGGGTGCAAATGGGTATACAAGAGAAAGAAAGGGGCGGATGGAAAGATCACGGCTTTTAAAGCCAGGCTGGTGGCAAAGGGTTATAGTAAGAAAGAGGGCATTGACTATGACGAAACCTTTTCACCCGTAGCCATGCTCAAATCCATCCGGATACTCCTTGCCATAGCTGCGCGTATGGACCTCGAGATCTGGCAGATGGATGTCAAAACCGCTTTTCTGAATGGTTACCTTGAAGAAGGTAGAGACATCTATATGCAGCAACCCGAGGGTTACATAAGCAAGGGCGAAAAACATCTTGTCTGGAAGCTTAGGAAGTCCTTGTATGGACTTTAGCAAGCTTCAAGGTCATGGAACTTGCGTTTCAACGATGTGATTAAATCCTATGGGTTTGCACAGTTGGAAAATGAAAGTTGTGTTTACCGACTTTGTGTCAGTGGGAGCGTGGTCTTCCTTGCACTATACGTTGATGACATACTCCTATTTGAAAACAACGAGAGAGTGATGTCCGAAATCAAGGTTTGGTTATCCGAACAGTTCCAAATGAAGGATTTGGGTGAAGCTGGCTACATTCTGGGTATTAAGGTCTTACGAGATCGTAAGAGAAGAATGTTGAGCTTATCCCAGGCATCCTATGTGGATACTGTGATAGCCCGGTTCAGCATGCAACTCGCCAAGAAAGGCTTGCTACCTTTCAGACATGGCGTTCGTCTTTCTAGTTGGCAGTGTCCTCAGACACAGCGGGAGAAAGACGAGATGAGTCTTGTACCATATGCTTCGGCTGTGGGTAGTCTCATGTATGCGATGCTGTGTACCAGGCCAGATATCTGTTATGCCATTAGCATGGTAGCCAGATATCAGTCTAACCCTGGACAGGCGCACTGGACTGCTGTAAAGCATATCCTCAAGTACTTGAAAAGAACTAGGAATTTCTGCCTAGTTTATCAAAGTGAGGATTTGTGCCCTGTGGGTTATACATACTCGGATTTCCAAGGGGACCAGGATGAGAAGAAATCGACCTCAGGATATGTGTTTACCCTGGGAGGTGGAGCTGTATCTTGGAGGAGCTCAAAGCAGAAATGCATTGTTGACTCCACCATGGAGGAGGAATATGTCGCCGCCTCCGACGCCTCGAAAGAGGGGGTGTGGCTCCGGAACTACCTTTTAGAGTTGGGCGTGATTCCGAGTTTGCCAAGGAGCATTACAATTTATTGTGATAACTCTGGTGCAGTGGCTAACTCAAAGGAACCGCGGTCTCATAGGGCAAGCAAACACATAGAGAGAAAGTACCATATCATACGAGAAATCGTATCGAGGGGCGATGTGCTGATTAAGAAGATTGACACTGCTGACAATCTTGCTGATCCGTTTACAAAGAGCTTGCCGCATAAAGTTTACGAAAGACATATTCGTGAGCTGGGTCTGAGGTGGATGCCGACCACTGACAGTGGTTATAGAGACAGCGCAGACTAGATAGACAAACTGTATACTCTGTAATAGCTTAGTTATGCTTTGAGTATAAGTGGGAGATTGATGGGTTTTGTATACTGAAAGCATTTATTACAATGTGTATACAACGGTTTATTTCTCCTATCTGTTAACAAACGTACATGTATGAACAATGGTATCCTCTTGTCTCACCGATAGGGAC
>JAPKLW010001923.1:57347-96947 GCA_026898455.1 Plectranthus barbatus | reverse complement strand
TTTTTTTTTTTTTTCAAACACTTGCACCAAAATTTTGTTTGGTAGGTGCTCATTTTTCTAGGATCAACAATGATCCTACATTTCACTCTTTTCTTGCCTCAACATTTTCATCATCACAATTCCAATCTATTCCCATCCCAACTCTCATCACCGTATTCACCCTCATACACTCTTTCCCCCCAAACTTGATCCTAATTATATCAAGAAGATTCACCAAATAAAGCTCAATCACGGGGATCAAAGATATGAAAGGCAAAATTATGATAAAAACCACCTTATACTCCCGGTGTGAAAGGTAGGACTAAGAAATGATGGCCTAAGATCATTTTCTAGTTACACACTCATGCCAATAGATAGAGAACAGATGCAAGTTCTAGATCTCGTACTCTCAATCTTGCCACTCACAATCGAAATAGATATGACAATATCATAGCTCAAACTTCACGGCTTTTTATCAAGTCCTATGCATTAACCACATACAAAACTCGGCAATTCAAAAGTTAAACTTAAAACATGCTTTGAAAACTAGATTCCGCTCTATCATTGGTTAAAGTAGGCATCAAACTTCCCTAAGTAAATCATGATTAAATCTCAAGTCTAATTCGAGTTCATCACACACAAACACAAGCACACAACATTACTACAAACAATCTACATACCATAACACAAAACAATTAAAACTAAACGGTAGAAGAACGATAGAAAGCGTTACCCATCAGTAGGCACGATCTCCGCTCTCCATTCCTTATTTGCACCTACTCAAAACAACACACCACCAAAAACTTGAGCATAACCTAGCCAATTAAGTTCTCATTTCCACCAACTTCCACAATCCAAGCATTCATTCAACAAAAATGAAGCAATATGCCCACGTTCCACCATTCATTCCAAACCATAATACATTCCACATACCAATGCCAAATAGAAAGAATTAAGCACAAGTACTTGTCCATAAACGATCAATCCATTCAATACCAAATCATCAAAAATTCACCTCACATCCACAACCATAGTAATATAAGTAGATCAATACAACCATATCGAATTCAAGTCATTATTCAAATCAACTAAACTAAACTACACTAGCTAAGGAAGAGTGATAAGGATGATAAAGGGATAGAGAAGAGAGATAACCCAGAGCACCAACTACCGACCAATCCCCCCAAATTTAGTCAAGTTAGACTAAATTTGTAAAAAGGTAGTAGGTGCGTCACTGCTCAACTCTATCCTGGAGCTGCTGCTGGCACTATTCGTCCTCATCTGGCGGAGGACCATCACGACAACAATGTTGGCAAGGCATGGGAATCACTTCCTCACAACGAGCAGCAATCAATCTCGACATATCCAAATGAGCTTCAGTACTCATTAACCAGTTAGACCTGTCAGCTGGATCATCAATCTCGGTTAAAGCACGGTTAGGCAATTCGATCCCATAATCTCCAAACTTGTAAAAATAACAGCAACCCAATCTATCAGGAACCAAAAACGCCTTAGTGACAAGAAGAGTGGTGTTAAGGCTCAGCCCCGGAGCAAAAACTCCAGACATAGACAATCCACAAGCCTGTAGAATCGGAAATAATAGACCACCACCACAAATAATAGAATTCCCAGCATCAATTGTAGTGCTCCAATTATCCATCAACCAACATCCAATAGAGAAAGACCTCCCATGCAAGAGTGCAAACAGAAACTTACAATCAGCCCTACTAACAGCACCAAACCCCCTAAAACTACATGACCATCCTTCTAACATCAAATGAATATACCGGATAATAGGATTCTTAATCAACACAGATCGACAAGATTGCAAATCAAAAGCACCCAAAAGATTGATCTCAGAGATAGATGCCCACAAATCCACAGAATTAAGCCCATCGAAATCATACTCAGACACCATTGAACACCCAAATATCCGATCAATATCATGTCTACTCAAAGAAAATACTTGACCATCACATTTAAACATTACCCGAACCGGAGTACCAGTTGCACTCCGCATGACGTGAACAGAAGCCAAGAATTCCCTCGTCACCCGTGTGAATGAAGGCCATCTCCCAAACAGCAATTTCGTCCAACCCATACGAATGAACAACTTCCAAACATCCTTCTTCAAATCTAAGGCCTCCAAGGTTTCTGGACAGAGATAAGTAGTCCCAATCACTGGCCTTTGTGTTAATGTAATGAATTTTGCATACTCGTCATCATCAAATCCAGCTGGCCTGCAAATTGAAGAAGGAGAAAGCCCATGTCCATGCCTGCGAGTCATGACAAGTCAATAGAGTAACACAGCACACACAAAGAAAGCAATGAGTCAGAAAAATTTTTGGGAGAGAAATTTCGACCGATCGGAAAATGGGTCGAGCTATTGCTCGATCGTTCTTTAAAACAATGCGCGGCTCGATCGAGCGCCAGATGGCTCGACCGAGCGGAAGTTCTGATCGCGCACATATGCCCTGGCACGCCCTGGCTCGGCCGAGCCTGCATACGCTCGGCCGAGCGAAGTCTCTGTCCAGGCCATTGATTTGGCTCGGTCGAGCCTGCACACGCTCGGCCGAGCGACCTTGATCTCCCCCAGTTTCCGCCTTTCTCCGACACTTTCCACGAACCTTCGGCCGTCCATCCTGCCTACTCTTCACGCACAAGGTTAACTAAACTTGTAAATCCACACAAAACTAAGAATCCTGCAATTATAACATCAAGCAACATTAATAAACCTAAATCAATACAACATTATTCAAAAGCATAAAAAACACAAGGTTCACACGTTGGGTTGCCTCCCAACAAGCGCTTGTTTAACGTCGACAGCTCGACGACACACCTAAATATTGACAAAAGAAACATCCAACACCAAATGAGATCCATTATCAACATAATATGGTTTAACCCGATGACCATTCACTTTGAAACAAGGACCATTCTCACGTGCTATTTCCACCGTTCCATTATCAAAAACTTGTTTTACAATAAAAGGTCCCGACCATTTGGAACGGAACTTACCAGGCATAAACTTCAACCGGGAATTGAAAAGCAACACCAAATCACCAGGAGCAAACGTTTTACCCCTTAAATGCAAGTCATGGAACCTCTTAGTACGTTCCTTGTAAATTCTTGAATTTTCAAAAGCCTCATTCCGGAATTCATCCATTGCATTCAAATGCATAGCACGCTCCCCTTGAGCCTTCCGCCAATCAATATTCACCAACTTCAATGCCCAATATGCTTTATGCTCCAGCTCAACCGGCAAATGACATGATTTCCCAAATACCAATTGATAAGGTGACATGCCAATTGGAGTTTTAAAAGCGGTGCGATAAGCCCACAAAGCATCCTCTAAACGCTGAGACCAATCTTTCCGAGAGGCAACTGTTTTTTCCAAAATAGCCTTGATTTCACGATTAGCGAGCTCAGTTTGACCGTTTGCTTGAGGATGATACGGAGAAGTAATACGATGCATAACTCCATATCGAGCTAACAAGTTTTCTAACAACTTATTGCAAAAATGACTCCCCCCATCACTCACTAAAGCCCTTGGAATACCAAAACGAGTTACCAACCCTTTTAAAAATTTCAACACAACCTTTGCATCATTAGTAATGGTTGGACAAGCTTCTACCCAACGAGATACATAATCCACAGCAAGAAGAATATACTGGTATCCACAAGAAGAAGGAAATGGTCCCATGAAATCTATTCCCCAACCGTCAAACATTTCAACTTCCATAAACAGTTTAGAAGGCATCTCATCCCTACGTGTTATAGACCCCGTTTTCTGACACCGATCACAAGCTTTGACAAAATTCATACAATCACGGTAAATAGATGGCCAATAAAACCCACAAGAAAGTACCTTTATGGCCGTCCGATTAGCTGCAAAATGTCCTCCACTTTCTGAAGCATGACATTCCTCCATAATTCGTCTCCACTCTCCTTGATGCACACACCTCCGAATTACACCATCTGCACACCTACGGAACAAATAGGGTTCCTCCCAATAATAAAACCGCACATCCTTAAGGAATTTCTTCCTTTGATGAGGCTTCAAATCAGAAGGAAATACTCCGGCCACAAGAAAATTTGAAAAATCAGCATACCAAGGAATGTTATAAGCAACATACAAGACATGTTCATCCTGGAAACTATCATCAATACCTGCTTCATGCTCACTTCCCTGAACTGGCTCTTCTAAACGAGACAAATGATCAGCAATCACATTCTCACAACCTTTCCTATCTCTAATCTCTATATCAAACTCTTGCAACAGTAAAATCCACCTAATGAATCTAGGTTTTGCATCCGGTTTCTTAAACAAATACCGAATAGCTGCATGATCTGTGTACACAATTGACTTAGCTCCTACCAAATAAGCTCTGAATTTGTCATATGCATAAACCACAGCTAAAAATTCCTTTTCAGTGACAGTGTAATTACATTGGGCCGAGTTTAGAGTTTTACTAGCATAGGCAATTACCCTAAATACTTTGTCCCTAACTTGCCCTAATGCAACCCCTAATGCAACATCACTTGCATCACACATTATCACAAACTCATCATTCCAATCAGGTGAAATTAAAACTGGAGCAGTCACAAGAGCCTTCCTAAGTTTCTCAAAAGCACCAACACAAGCTTCATCAAATACAAATGGTGCATCCTTTTCCAACAAACTACATAAGGGTTTAGTTATTTTCGAAAAATCTTGAATGAATCTCCTATAGAACCCAGCATGCCCTAAAAAACTCCTAATTCCTCTTACTGATTTCGGAATAGGCAATTGCTCTATAGCACATATTTTAGCCTTATCAACTTCCAAACCTTTACGAGAAATTTTATGCCCTAATACAATTCCTTCACAAACCATAAAATGACATTTTTCCCAATTAAGAACTAAGTTTGTTTCCTCACATCTAGCAAGCACTGTATCCAAATTTTGTAAACATGCATCAAATGAATTACCGTAAACTGAAAAATCATCCATAAATACCTCCATTATTTCCTCAATAAGCCCATGAAATATTGCCATCATGCATCTTTGAAATGTGGCTGGTGCATTGCATAACCCAAATGGCATCCGTCGGTATGCAAAAATCCCATAAGGACATGTAAAAGCAGTTTTGTGTTGATCCTCCGATGCCACCATAATCTGGTTGTAACCCGAATAGCCATCCAATAAACAATAATGTGAGCGTCCTGCAAGTCGATCAAGCATTTGGTCAATAAATGGTAAAGGAAAATGATCTTTACGAGTAGCTAAATTTAAAGCACGATAATCAATACAAAACCGCCATCCTTTAGTCAATCTTTCCATGACTTCTTCACCATTGTCCTTTACCACCTTTTCAAAGCCCCCTTTCTTCGGTACCATATGTGTCGGGCTTACCCACTAACTATCACTTGGAGCATAGATGATATTATTGTCGAGCAATTTGAGCACCTTCTTCTTCACTACCTCTTGCATCATCGGATTCAACCTCCTTTGAGGTTGTCTCTTGGGTTTACATGTTTCTTCAAGAAGTATCTTATGCATACAAATGGCAGGACTTATTCCCTTAATGTCGGAAAGTTCCCAACCAATAACCGACCGATGCATCCTTAAAACTCAAAGCAATTTCTCAATGTCACATTCCGTAAGTCCGGTTGAGATAATCACCGGATATGACTCATTTTCTCCCAGGAATGCATACTTCAAATGATCCGGTAATTTCTTCAATTCAACCTCTGGTGGTTTATTTCTCATCTCCAACTTCTTTTCCTTCGCCCTATCTTCCTCTTCTTTTGTTCTTAAAGCCAAAAATTTTGCTTCCTCATGTGATAAATCAACAGGGAAATTATCCAATGCTCGGGCATACTCCCCTATTTCTTCTCTAACTCCTTCTTTGTTATACACCAGGTTGATTGCAAAAATTGAGCTTTGTAGAACCTCTTCTAACGGTTCTTGTCCACTTTCTTCCTCAAAATTTTGTCCTTGCACAACTTCTGTCATCTTACATTCCTCTTCACTATCATCCCCCATACTTCTCTTCATGACTTCGGGAAAAGAAAAAGTAACTCTTTTCCCATCGAATTGATAAGTAAGTTGGCCATTTTTCATGTCAAACAAAGCTCCTCCGGTGGACAAAAACGGCCTTCCCAAGATAAGAGGTACATCTCCGTCATCTTCCATGTCAAGTATCACAAAATCGGCCGGAAATATAAAATCTCGCACTTTAACTAGCACATCCTCCACAATCCCCTTAGGATATGATAAGGACCTATCCGCCATCTGTAGTGTCATGGTAGTGGATTTAATCTCTCCGATCTCCAATTTCTTGAACAACGAGAATGGCATTAGATTAATGCTAGCTCCGGAATCACACAAAGCACGAGTGACTTCAATTCCTCCAATCACACAAGAAATTGTGAAACTACCCGGATCTTGCCTTTTGAATGGCATCTTCCTTTGAATCACCGCACTACATTCTTCAAAGAGATTCACCATCTCATACTCACCAATCCCATACTTACTCTTTTGAGTAAACATTTCTTTCAACATCTTCACATGTCCCAGCATTTCTTGTAATACCTCAAGTAAAGGTAAGTTTATGTGAATCTTGCTCGATTGTTCAAGAAATCTAGCGAACTTCTTGTTCTTCCTACTCTTCTCAAATCGTTGAGGATAAGGCATGGAAGGATTTGCTTCTTTCTCAGGGGATTTCTTTACCCTTGCATCTTGATCTTTAGCTTCTCTTGGTATGACTTCTTCTTCTTCTTTGAACATAACCTTCTTCTTAATAACTCCATCAACCTTTTCTTTCTCGCTTTCATGTCCCTTGCTTTGGTCCATCATAAGACAACCCACTTCTAGTTGTTATTACTCCACAAGCACCCTCCAAAGGACTTTCTTCCTCATGATTTAATTGATTCACTATGCACGCCACTTGTGATTTAATCTCCTTCAAACATGTCTCGTTTCTTTCGCACTTCCACTCAAAATTTCTTTCCACATCCGGCATCCTTTCTTCCTCTTCCAAGTATAAGGGATTCGAATAATTCTCCCACACTTGTGATGCCACACTCCTATTGTCCCATGGATCAAATAAGAGGTCTCCACCGTATGGCTCATGCCTCAATTCTTGATATCTTCTCTTTGGAACTCCCATAGAGTACCCTTCTCTTCCATCTCCTTTATCTCGTCTCTCGGCTTCACACATTAATATCTTGATCTTCTCTTGTATTGAAGCCATTTGATCTTGCAGTACTTCTATACCACTTGCTACTCTCACTGTGTTAACTTCGTCATAGTCCCTTCTTCTTCTTGACCATTGACTACTATTATCGGCTATCCGCTCAATCAAACTCCAAGCTTCATACTCTTCCAATTCAAGGAACACTCCTCCCGAAGACGCATCGAACATCATTTTCATCTCAGACTCTAATCCACCATAGAATTGGCATATTTGTTGACTCTTGGAAAAACCATGGCTTGGGCACTTCCGTATGAGCTCTCGGAACCTATCCCATGCCTCATATAGAAGTTCATCGTATCTTTGTCCGAAAGAGGTAATATCCGCCCTTCTCTTCAAGGTAAGACTTGGTGGAAAAATTTTGAAAAGGAACTTCTCCCTTAATTCTTCCCATGTGGCTATATTCGTCTTGTCTAGACCCTCAAACCAATGCTTTGCTGAATATCTCAATGAAAATGAGAATAATCGCATCCGAATCAAGTCTTGAGGAACTTGATTGATCTTGATGGTATCCGTGATTTCCAAAAATCGGGATATATGCACATTCGGATCTTCGGTAGCATGTCCTCCAAATTGATTGTTTTGAATCATTTGAACCAATTGAGGCTTGATTTCAAACTGCGTGGCGTTCACTCCGAGTCGGAAACCACCGGTTAAAGGCTCTACTTGAGGTCGAAAAAGATTTTGAAGTGGCCTACGAGGACCATTCCTCTCATTGAGCAACGCCTTCATCATTTCAATTTGTCTTTCCAACTCTCCAATCCTCATGGTATCTTCCCCCGGATTAGCCATTTCCAAATCAATCTCAATACTTCCTTGGTCTTGGTGTAGTTTCCTTTCCAAGAGCTCGCGAGCCTTGGACCTCGTTATCATACACACCTACAATTCCACCAAGGAAACCAATCACACAACAACAACTTTTTCAAACAAAAGCAATTGACAACCAATCAACAAACAACAAGCAATAAAATTTCTCACAAGCAAAAACACAAACACCTAGTCTACAAACTTCACTTTTCCCCTAATATCTATCAACCTACTAATTGAAGTCCCCGGCAACGGCGCCAAAACTTGACGTGCCTCTAGAAGTTCACCCTCTAAAGAGCTTGTCAAAGAATAAATTGTCAACCCGGTTCCTTCTCCGCTTCGCCTATTAGAGTACTAAAGTACCGAGTGAAGTTTGGTAGCTAGGTAAATTTCAAGTCGTTGAGTTTTGTCTAAAATCCTAAGAAAGCAATGTAAATCTAACTAATCCAAACATAACATATCATCATCATTTCACCACAATATTCTCAATCAATCTCCAATCAATGGTAAATCAAGACAACGAAGTACGCAATTAAAGAAAAGAGGATGTTGAATCAAGTTTGGATGCAATCCATTAGATCGATATTCGTTGTAAACACAATTTAATTTCTATGAGGATGAACTCTCACCCTACCCTAGTCGACCCCCAGTCACGGTAGACCGACCGTTGATGAAACTACCACCTCAAACAGTCACGTTATCGGCTATAGCTCACTCCAAAAGGAACGTGAATCATCGCCCTATGCCATCTACCCGCACATGGATTGGATAAAATAACACAAGGAAACATGCTATTCGCAACACTCATATCCGCGTAACGGCTGCAATACTCGTATCAATCATCACCTAAATTGGCTAATACCTACACTTAGGGATTGTGAAAAGGCTCTAGCATGCTCCAATCACACATAGAAAGGTAAACAAGCAAAAATCAATTCCAATTTCATGCATCCTCTCTCAATTCAACATCCAATAGAAGTTTAGCTCATCATATCCATCAATTGTGCAATTACAAAGTAGAAATTGTTGAAAATCATTACAATTGAGAATAGAAAGAAGATTCTTCCCTAATTTGGTCTTGTGTCTTGATCTACCAAGCTTGATCCTTCAAATTTCCTCCAAGGAATGAGATTGAAGCTCCTTGGTTGTAGATGAGAAGAATGGTAGTTACGATCGTGAGAGAGAATTCTAACTTCTAAAAATGAAATATGGCCAAAAGTCTATCTAATCTCAATTCTCCCCCTTTTATAGACAAGAAAAATGACCCTCGGATCGCTCGGTCGAAGAATGGCTCGCCCGGTCGAAGTTAGAAACTGCCAAAAATGCTGAGAAACAGGAATGCTCGCCCGATCCAAACCGCGCTCGGCCGAGCCTTCCTTGAACCATGGCTCGGCCGAGCCTGCTACCGCTCGGTCGATCAAACCCTCTGAACCACGGCTCAGCCGAGCCTGCCCACGCTCGGCCGAGCGAGCTCTCTGAAATGCAGCTCGGCCGAGCCTGCACAAGCTCGGGCGAGCGACACCTCAAAACCTCCAACTTCGTGCGATTTTCCACCGGAACTCCACCGAAAATGCTCGATTATGCTCAAAACTGAACCTACACACATGAAACTCACAAAACACGAAAACCAAACCAAAACACAACCAATCATGAAGAAAAACCTATGATACGGGCGTAAAATAACCAAAACAAGCACACAAACACACCAAAATATAGGTCAATTTACGCACGTATCAAGGCTCCGTTTAATTAATGGATGTCCGGTAACCTTAAATATGGGGATTCTCAATTAATGCAACCCGTTCTCATAACGTGGTAATAAAGGGGTAGGTCAGTATTAATTCTGTGGTGAAAAAGAATTAATATTAATTAATTAATTGTGTCCTGGGTTGTGGACATGGGAATTAGTTAATTTATAGGTCCACTTTATTATTTGCATTAGGTCCCAGGTCTGGCCCAAATAAGTGTGCTGAATTGAGCCCAGTAGCCCATTAGGGATAAAACCCTGGGTCTATAAATAGACCACTCTCTCTGGAAACCCTAGCCACCTTTTGTGATTATTCAAATCAGTCAAAATACCTAGGGCAGAGAGAGAGGGGCGCCGTTTTTCACTGGGAGAGGAGGAGAATTTTGATTCTGGTCCTGCTCAGATTACAGATCTACGGAGTCCTCACCAGTAGTAGATCTGACCAGCACCGGGACACAGATCTGAAGATCTAATTTGGAGAATAGATTCTTCTCTTTGTTCTTTCTTGTTTTCGAATTTGTTGGAATTAGGGTTGCTAATTTCTGTTTCCGCAGACAAATTCGAATTGCGTGGTTGAATTGGATTTTGGAATTCAAACGCAAAAGATCAGTACAGACACTACGGATTTACGGTAATCTCTCAATCCACAATTATGCATTAAATTCATAGGAGCATGCTAGGGTTTTGAGAAATTAATTATGAGCAATATCCATAGATCGATCCGGTTCAGTTTGGTTTTGGTGATTCGGTTCACTGTAAAACCCTACATGCTACCCGTCATGTGTGTTCAAACAAGGAATTATTCAATGATCTTGTTGAACAAGTGGATGGCGAGAATATCTTTATGTGAAATTCTGCCACATCTGGTTTGAAAGGCCTTGGAAAGGTAGTTCTGAAAATAACTTTTGTGAAAGAGCTAACTCTCACCAATATATTGTATGTGCCTGAGATTCGTAAGAATCTTATCTCTAGTTCATTATTAAGTGAACATGGCTTCCTGATCGATGTAAAATTTGCATACAGATTATAGCATAAACATAAAATTTTATAAATACCCGAAGGTTGTCGAACCCATAGGGATAGTGCGATGAATGTATTTCATGTATTGAATGTAATTTTTCAATCTTTTGTTTGGGAAAATCCAAGTTGTAAGAGTTTTGGGTTTTTATGAAAATAAATTTTAAGAGAAATTCAAATATAAGATAGCACGGATCCTAGGGAATTCTACCAAACTAATCAACAAGCATGAAACAAATTATTCAAACCCAGAAAAACATATGGTGGAAAAATATGTTAAAGTGAAATTAATTCCTTGATCGGGAAGTTAAAACCTAGATAACTAGTCACTGATTATCTCCTCTCGGACTAAAAAACATATATTAGTCAATCTGAATAATAATCAGATCTAAACCTACAGTTGAATTCTTCTTGGTCGGACATAAATCAACCATTTTAAATTCTCTCTTCCTATTACTAATTTTCACCTCTTGGTCCTTCAATGAATAACTAAATCTTATTCCTATTTTTATCTCTCGACCCTTCAATTGAAAATAGAATTGCAATTAAATAAGATAATTTAAACCAATTTAGGGTTTGGACAATTCAAATCACAACATGTATCATAGATGGAGAAACCCTAAAATCTGTAAAGGGCTCTAGCTTAGCATACTGAAAACAAATATGAAACAGAAATTAAAGATTGCATTAAAATAAACTTACTAAAAATAAAGGTACAGGAAAATAAATAATTGTTCTGGCTCTTAAAACTAAAGAAAACTGAAAATTAAAGATTAAAACTGGACTGGGTGGTTAAAATTGAGTTAAACATGAGTTTATATAGAAGTAGGGTAAAGCTTGAACTGCAGGAATAGGTGATATTTGGAACCTTTCATCCCAATCACGCCTAAAACTTCGATAGGAAAGTTCCTTCTTGAAAATAATTCTTGTCGATCGACATAAGGCTGAGCCGGTCGACATGAACTCCTCCATGTTGATCTGGCTTTAAAGTCAAAATCACCTATGTCGAGAAACTTTGTGTCAACCGACACAAGGCTGTGTCAATCGACGCAAAGTATTCTGGCGCGTAGCTCGAATTTCTCCCACTTCAGTTGAAACAAAAGCACCTTGTGGCGGATTTCTTCATCTTTTCATCCACTTTCCTCTTTTTTGATGTATTATCCTACAAAACTCACCACCACAAGCATAATAACCTCTAAAATACACTCATGCTCATTTTATTAATAAAAATAAACTAAAATGCATAAAAGTATAAGAAAATAATGCAATATGTGAGTAGAAATATAAGCTTATCAATCCCCCCGAACTTAAACACTTGATTGTCCTCAATCAACAGAAAGAATAGACCAAAAGCTTCAAGTAATCGAGAAGTGCAATTCCTCACATGATTCATCGCATTCAAAACCAAAAATCCACATTTCACCAACACTCACAGGAATAGTGTTTCGCTCATTCACACAAGTGTTTACGGTTAAATATGAGTACACAAAAAGTCATGCAGGTTAAGTTGTTGGTCCCAGTTTATCAGAGTACAATGTAAATACGCAGCGGATAAATGTATTGGTTCAATTCAGTATAAGTGCTTATCCAAGCTGAGAGTGACAAGTCAACTTGTTTTATTTGAAAAGTGCTTAAGTACGTGTCGTTAATTTCAGCTTATCAGTCAGTTTTCTGGATATAGTCCAACACTTGAGTGTTGGGTTTTAAAGTAGTGTAAAAGTTATACTGACAAGTAAAGAGATAAAGAAATAAAGCTATAAATGACACGCAATTTTATAGTGGTTCAGACTAAACTGTCCTACATCCCCTCTTCAGACACTTTAGTCAGAAAATTCACTAAGCTCAGAATGTTTAGAAGTGCTCCTACGATCTATTGCTTGTCGATGAATGCCCCTTCCATCGATTCACAAGCGCACTCGTTTGGTCCTTGCTCAGTTCCTCACTTCGCAGCTCCTTAGAGTGTGGATGCACCACTCATCCTCCTAGTCGCCGGAATGGGGTGTTTAGAATTCCCCCGTGAACTTTCTTTTCTGAGGCAGGTTGCCCGTAAGAGTCCGAGTACAAGATGTAATGGACTATTTTAGTTTTTCTTGGAGAGAAGAACTACCAAAGGATAAATCAAGAATACGAAGATTCTGAGTCTCGTGCTCACCGAGTGACACACGAAAAAACTGTAATAGCCTCGGAAGCTTGCTCACCCTACTAAGCTTTAGACTTCTGGTAGGAGGTTATAGAACTTTGACCGTTGAAGGCTTTAGAGAGCTTCTGTAGTTCTTGTATATTCGTGAATGTGAGAGTGTCTAACCTTCTTCTTCGATGGTTTCTCCAGTATTTATACCTGAGATCTTGAAGGTTTGAAATTAGATCCGTTAAAGACAAAATGGAAGATGTCCCATCGAATGTCTCTATTGGTTGCAGCGTTCGGGTAGGTGTACTTTTGGCATAGCGTCTACACCTCTTCTTCGCCTTTTTCTGACTTTGAATGCGACGACTTGTCTTTTGTCAGAACGACAATATTTTTCCAGTATGAGGAATCCTGGACTGAGTGTCCTAGGTAGCAAAACTTAAAGTTTCGTGCTGGCAGACTTTAAGGCTTCTCCAATCCATAAAGTTTGTTCTTCTTTTAGTTCCTCCTCATATGTCGGACCTAGACTCAAGAGTCTATACTGATGTGGTCACACTTGTTGCTGCATGGACAATCTATTTTGGTGTAGTCATACTCGCATTTCTGTGCTGGTGACGTCATCTCTTCAGTATGCTTGGTCCTTTTGCTACTTAGTATGGTTTTTGTGAATGCACCATACTGTACTGGATTCGTACTGATAGAATCCATGCTTGTCTAGACTCTTTTTCTTCTCAAGCTCGACATGCGTATTACGTCCTTCTGGCCTGTAGAGTCTTTTGTGCATATGATCGCAAATTATTTTGATTAGCAACTTAGCTAAAGCTAATAATACAACGGTAAATAAATTATCAAACCTAGATGAGTGAAATATCGAAAACCTTATATACTAAAACGTAGTTTCTTGGAACATTGTTTAGGGAAATTCAAAAGTTGGGTTTTGAGCATTCAAAAATAAAATAACTTGGAATTTAAAATTAAAACGGAAAATTGAAAATACTTTTGGATTCAAATATGGAAAACGCAGATTCCAGGGTTTTCTTCCTATCAAGCCTTACATGTAATCATAAATTAATTAATACCAATTTAATTCCTAATCATAGTGAAACATCGGAAAACTAGTACGAATTTATAGGTCAGACAATTCATACAGTAGATTAATTAAATATCTATATCCTTTCGGTCTTGAGAAAAATCTAATTAACTCCATAACCCCACAGATTTATTCCTATAAACTATTTCCCTCTTTTCAGACAAGAAATCAATTTATATTATGAAATCTTTTTCCATTGACAATTATTACTTTTTGAGTCTTTAATTATCAACTATTCAATCATAAAGTGTGGCCAACAAATCAAGATTGCAGATTAAACCCAAGATTTCATAAACTATGATAGGAAAGGCAAATTAATCCAATTAATCAAACATGCAGGCATAATAGTTCGAAACCCTAGAATCTAATGAGAATTTAGTTACACATAATCATAACAAATATTATCAAAGAAAGATAAAACCTGAAATTGACGTGCATAAATGAACTGAATGTAGAAATCGATGCAAAATCTCTACACATAAACTCCACAAGTCGTCTCCAGAAGATTACAACTGCTGCAGGAAAATAAGCCTCTAAAATAATGCATAAGTGTATAATTTTAGACCTATAGGGCTATTTATAATAGTGGTAGATGTATCCTATTAGTCCTAGGAGATTAGATATAACTCTATCTCCAAGTCTTGATTAAATCTTTAGACATTAGGGTCGATGTCGACCAACGTGTAGCCATGTCAACCGACGTGGATGCTCGCTTTGATCCCAACTTTGATCATAGAATGATCGTTGCTGGCAATGGACGTCAACCGATGCAAAATGGCGTCGACCGACGTGGATCTTCACGCGTCGATCCTGCCTGAACTTTCACCTTGATCGATCCACGGCCTTCGTGTCGACCAACGCAGCCCCACGTTGGTCAAAACCGAAGCTCTCACAAGTCTCCTTCTCTAAACTTAACCAAATTCGACCCTAAACCTGCAAAACATACCACCACGAGCATAATACGTGCGAAAACCCTTTCATGCATGATAAAACAAGTAAAATGCATTAAAAACAACTAAAACAACCTAAGAACTCATTGATAAGTTAGTGAAAATACGAACTTATCAACTCCCCCAAACTTAAATTATTGATTGTTCTCGATCAGTTCATAGACAAGAACTCAAATCACATGCAGATACAAGTGTGCAATGCCTCACAAGTCCCTTCACTATCCAAGTAGCACTCATCCACATAAATCACACAATCCAGACATAGTTCAAATCATCAAATCATCGAAGAGGAACCTCACAAGGTACTGTTTGCACTCATCGCTAAAGTATTTATGGGTATGTGTTTCTTTCAATTCATGGCTATAGCTCACACTTACCATAGGTTTGACATGTTCCTCATCTCTCCACGCTTAATAGTGTAGTTTTTCGGGGAATTAAATAGGTCTTAATTTGGTTGTAACGTGGCTTATCTAAAAAGGTGGGGTATTTTTGGCTAAGTGACTTAGGATTTCTTCATATGATAACAACACCAATCACACCACAACCACATCAACTCATTTTTTTTCATTGTTTTCTCAATCAATGTTCTCTCTTTTCTCTCTCTCTCTCTCTCTTTTCTAGGGTCCCTTCTCATTTTTTTCTTTCCTTCACAGATCTATTTTTTTTTATGAACTTGCATAATTTTTTCTTTTATGACCTTGTGTTCACTCTTTTTTCATTTTCACCCTTGAGACCCTAATTTTTTCATTAAATCCCAAAAATTCACAACAAAATCCCGACAATCCAAATTATCCAACCATCTACTCCTCATGCTTATCAACCATTCTAAATTAAAAAAATTCATTCAAGGCTCAAATGGGCTACGAATGGAGATAATCAAAGGTTAGTGTATAGGGAATGGGTTATGAAAAAACATGTCTATAATCATTTTCACCTTATTACTACACTAATGCAACCTCAGGAGAGAAACTTGTCAAATTCTATAAGGTTATTGCTAAAGGCCCTGTCCCACATCAAACGAATAGTAAGGCTAAAAAATTCGCACATAGGGTTTATATTTTGTTACTCTTCAACAATTATCCAATTTAAACAGTCCATCATGTACAATCATGCATCATAGAGCGACTCATCAAGCAAGTTACTCCTATCATTGGCTACTCTATCACAAAGATTTTCATTCCATACCCACAAATGATCAATCATAAACCAACTGTTTTCGTTCTAGGGAGGACGAGTCAAATTCTCAAACCAACATCATTAAATAGTTCCGACTGCCCTATGTTCAAAGCTCCTAAAAAAAGACTACTAAACTAATGACAATTTGCAACAATTGTAACGCGACTTCTATCTATGATGCATCAACAGAAAGCAATAAATAAATAAAGCAAGTAAAATTTTTTCCCTTTTCCACGTCCTCATTCACCCAAACTTATTTCACTCGAAGGTGTAGAAAAGTTTGAAAGTCAGACTGGAAAAGAGAAACGGTACCTCAAGACTGGTCGGACGGGCCAGTATCATCATCCAATCTCCGTCGCCTCCGTCCTCGATAGGTGGTCATGTGCTCAATGTAGAGGTAGACTGGAAAAGAGAAACAGTACCTCAAGTGTTGCAGCTGCCCAAATCTTAAATTCCCCCTCAAATTGCAATGCCCATTAAAAATTGAACTCACATTCATGCAATTCATGCCTAATTCAAGCAAAATGAAGCAATATGGGTGCCCAAATCGAAAGCTCATCAATTCATGTAAAAAATCAAAGCAATATCACAAAAGGGCAACCCATAATTCAAATCCTACTCAATTAGATGCGAAATCGAGATAAGACAAGAGTATGTATCGATTAAACACATAACCCATTTCAAACATCGCACGAAATAAGCATTCAAGCCCTATGTTCAACTAGACATGAAATTGAAAATTCCAACGGTTCAAAATCTACAAAATCTTTTGCAATATTCACTAACCACAATCACATCGAAAGGGGATGAGTGTAGGAAGCATACCTTGTGTTGAAGTCGACGACTGAAGAGGGATTTCAAGGGTTTTGGTGTTGAGGAGAAGAGTGTGTCATGTGTAAAGTGAGGAGAAAGTAAAGACAAACCTATTTTAAAGTTCCAGCCCGCGCGTCGTTCGTCTCGACTTTGACCGACGCAAGCGCACGTGATCGACATAAATTCAATTTTTTTATTTTTACTAATTAAAAAAATGAAATTCAAACCTGTTAACTTCGATGCGGGGTTTGACTCATGGCTAAACATCGATCGACGTATTGTGGAGCCGATCGACGTGGACTACTCTCGACGTCGATCAACGTGTAGCCACGTCGGTGAAAGTCAAACCTTCGTCTGCCACCCGGGATGAAGGACTGAAATAGTGAAAAACTAATGCAAAATTTGATGAATGCTGATTTCGACTAAAAATTAACAGAAATAAAACTCAAAATTCAAATGAAAGAAAAATTAAACGAGAACAAAAACTAAATCGTTAGGTTACCTCCCAATAAGTGCTTGATTTATTGTCGCTAGCTCGACTATACCTGCAATCATGGGCGGTCTAGTTAGTACACCTCCACAACACTAATTTGCAGCGGAGTGTAATAGTCTTCAACCTTTGCCCATTTACTTTGAATGTAGGGCCGTCTTGACCGGCCAGCTCCACAACACCATTCGGATAGGTGCATACCACCGTGTAGGGGCCAGTCCACTTCGACTGCAGCTTACCAGGCATGAATCTAAGGCGGGAAATGATGAGGAGTACCTTGTCGTTAGAATTAAAGATATGCTGGCGAATCTCACGATCGTGAAATCTCTTAGCCTGCATTTTATAATTGGTTTTGTTTTCATAGGCCTCGTCCCTAAAATCCTGCAATTCGTTCAGGGCCATGGCTCAATCAGCAGCGGTGAGCTAACAATCTAAATTGAGCTCTTTCAATGCTCTCTACGCCTTATGTTCCATCTCGACCGGGAGGTGACAGGATTTCCCAAATACAAGATGGTACAGAGACATGCCTATGGGTGTCTTGTAGGCGGTGCGATATGCCCACAGTGTGTCATCGAGCTTCAAAGCCCAATCTTTCCTTTGTCTCACCGTCTTCTCCAAAATCTACTTGATCTTGCGGTTGGACAGCTCCGTCAAGCCATTCCCTTGAGGATGATACGGAGTAGTAACGCGGTTCTTGACTCCATACCTTGCAAGAAGAGAAGCCAGTAACTTGTTACAAAAATGAGAACCACCATCACTCACTAGAGCTCTTGGCGTCCCAAATTTAGTCAAGAGCTTTTGCAGGAAGTTGATGGCGACTTTAGAGTCATTGGTGGTCGTCGTAATGGCTTCTACTCATCGCGATACATAGTCCACCGCAAGTAGAATGTAGGAGAACCCACGGGATGGCAGATATGGCTTCACAAAATGTTGCTAGTCCTCTGGCAACGATCACAGCCTATAATCCAGCCACAACAGACCTCGTGATAGAAGGCCAGTAGAACCCACTCGCCAAAATCTTGAAGGCGATCCAGTTTGCAGAGTGGTGACTGCCACTTAAAGATGAATGACAAGCCTCCAAAATCTACTGCAACTCTAACTGGGGGACACAACGGTGAATGATGTCGTCAACACATTAACGGAAAAGGTAGGGATCCTCCCAGTAGTAGAATTAGACGCCATGCAAGAACTTCTTCTTGGCATAAGGAGAGGAGTCAGGCGGGCACCGGTCACCAGATAATTTGCATAATTGGCGTACCACGGTGTTTTGGACTCGTACGTCTCTCGCAAATCCTTATTAGCACAAATCTACTCATGAAAAGGTCTCTCGGATCCTCATCTGCAGGTCATCCCCCTCAACTAGTGGCTCCAATCGCAATAAGTGATCCGCGATCACGTTCTCGCTACCCTTCCTGTCTTTGATCTCCAAGTCAAACTCTTGAAGCAGCAGAATCCACCTAATCAGGCGGGGCTTGGCATCTTGCTTCGCGAACAAGTGTCTGATGGCGGCATGGTCAGTATAGATAATTGTTTTTGAACCAATCAGATAGGCCCCAAATTTGTTAAATGCATAGACCATCGGCAACATCTTTTTCTCAGTGGTGGTGTAGTTGCACTGCGCCGGATTCATGCTCTTGCTGACATAGTGGATGACATGGAACGGTCTGTCTTTTACTGGCCCAAGGCAGCTCCAACTGCGAAGTCACTGGAATCGCACATAAGGATGAACGACTCACTCTAATCCAGCGAAGTCAACACTAGTGCAGTCACTAAGGCATTCTTCAGTCTCTCAAAAGCCTGCACACAATCATCATCAAACACGAAGGAGACATCCTTCTCTAAAAGGTTGCACAACGGCCTTGAAATCTTCGAGAAGTCCTTGATGATTCTCCAGTAAAACCCGGCATGGCCGAGAAAACTCCGAACTCTTTTGATATTTGCTGGTGGTAGCATCTTTTCAATGGCAGCCACCTTCGCTCGGTCCACCTCCAGTCCCTCAGTTGATACTCGATGTACCAACACAATTCCCTCTCGCACCATAAAGTGACATTTCTCCCAGTTGAGACACGGGTTTGTCTCGGTGCATCTCTCATATAGTAGCAAGATTTTGCAAGCAAACATCAAATGAGCTACCAAAAATGGAGAAATCATCTATAAATACCTCCATGACTTCTTCGATCAAATCGTGGAAGATAGCCATCATGCATCTCTGGAAGGTCGCCGGTGCATTGCATAAGCCGAATGGCATCTGCCGGTATGCAAACACTCCATAGGAACAAGTGAATGCGGTCTTGTGCTGGTCCTCTGGTGCTACCGCGGTCTAATTATATCCTGAATAGCCATCAAGAAAGCATTAAAATGGATAACCAAATAATCTATCGAGCATTTGATGAATAAAGGGAAGGGGAAATGGTCCTTGTACGTGGCGTCATTGAGAGCCCGGTAGTCGATGTATAACCGCCATCCAGTGACAGGTCGTGTCGCGACCTCTTCTCCATCATCGTTCTTCACAATTTGCATCCCCCCTTTCTTGGCTACCACTTGAGTGGGGCTCACCCACTTGCTGTCCGATAACCGGTAGATCACGCGTGATCCAGAAGCTTCAGAACTTTCTTTCTTCACGGCCTCCTGCATAATCAAATTTAGTCTCCGTTGTGCCTGTCTCTTTGGTTTTGCATCTTCCTCCATAATAATCTTGTGCATGCACAGCAAAGGGTTGATCCCTTTGATATCCCCCAACGTCCATCCAATGGCAGACTTGTATTTCCATAGAACTCAGAGCAACTTTTCTAGCTCAACCTGCGTCTGAAAAGCAGAAACGATTACAGGATAAATATCCTTAGAACTCAGAAAAGCGTACCTCAAATGCACCGATAGAGGTTTGAGATCTAGAGCAAGCAGATCAGAGTTAGAAATCGGCGATTTTCTCTCGGCATTGACCGACGTGCTTTCGGCATCGACCAACGTGGCTGATCTCGTTGAAGTCCCTTTTCCATGTCTTGTTGCTTCGATAAATGTGGCTGACATATCAACTTCTGTGTCTGCATTAACCGACATCGAAGCCACATTGACCGATGCGCATGAATTGTGTGTGTCGATCGACGTGCGGAGCACGTCAAGCGAAGTCGAGACCTCTCATTGTTTTCCCTTTGATTTTTGGTTGTATCAGGCTGGTAACTGCTCCCTTTTGCTCTCCAATGCCCGCAGTATCTCCTCACGCACGTCCAACTCTATCACCAGATCCGCAATCTCATCATCGGCTTCATCCGAATCTGCAGAAGAAAATAATGAATGCAGTAAACACTTCTCAAGAAAATCTTGGTCATATTTAAGAGAAGAGAAGGGAGAGGAAATCACTGGATCAAAGCAGTTGATCATATGGCAGTCTTCTCGGTAGCTCCCGTCATTTGTGTTTCTGCATAGACTTGTATATGGAGAAGGTAACTGACTCGTCATTGACTCAAAATGTCAATTTCCCGTCTCAGATGTCAATTAGAGCTTCTCCAGTATTAAGGAATGGCCTCCTAGAATTAGTGGAACGTTGTGGTCTTCCTCCATGTCTAGGACCACAAAATTTGCAGGAATGATGAAGTCCTTTACTTTGACAAACACATCCTCCACGATGCCCCTCAGATAGGAGACAGATTGGTCAGCCATCTGAAGTGAGATGGTAGTCGGCTTGATGCTTCCAATTGCTAGCCTCTTGAAGATTGACATCAGCATGAGGTTGATTGATGCACCAAAAATGCACAGAACCTTACCGAAGATCTCTCCTCCAATAACGCAGGGGATGGTGAATGAATGCGGATCCTCCCTCTTCAGTAGCATCTTCTTTTGTATCACTGCACTGAACTCTTCAAAAAGATTCACCGTCTCCTGCTCCATAAATGGTCTCTTCTGAGAGACCATGTCCTTCAAAAACTTGATGTAGCCGGGCATCTCCCACAGTGCTTCAACTAGTGGAATATTGATATGCATCTTCTTCATGTTCTCCAAGAAGCGTGTATATCGCTCATTCATTTTTGTCTTGGCAAACCACTGGGGAAACGACATTCGCGGCTTCTTCAAAGGCGGAGTGGCTATCGACATTAACCAATGTGGATCCACGTCGGTCGATGTAGAGCATTGTGTGATGGTCTCACCCGAGCTTCGCCGTTAATCAACGTCCTCTACATCGATCGAACTGAGGTCTCACCTGCGACTTCTTCGACCTGTTCGGTCTCCTCAATCTCCGGTAGGTCTAACCCTAGATTCTTCGGCCCCTCATATAACTTTCCCCCTCTGAGAGTGATGGCATTGACCTCGTTTCTTTGGTTCTTAGGATTGGCTTGAGTGTTGCTAGACAATTGATCGGGTTTGTGCTGAGCCCCGAGGGCGTTGGTGATTTGACTGGCTTGAGTCTCTATTATCCGCATGTGCTTCTCCACACGGTCTACCTTGGTATTCACTCCAGCAATTTCTTGCTCAAACTTCCTGACTTTATCAGTCGATCCTTGCATGAATTTAGCCAAAATTTCCTCAAGATTTGGCTTCTTTTGCTCCCCCACAACTCCATTCTGCACTGCAAATCCAGGCGGTGGCTGCTCCGCGGCTTGCGGGTTTGCATAAGAAAATCCTGGATGGCTCCTTGCATTGTTGTGGTTGTAAGACTGATTATTTTGCTGATATCCTCCGCGGTAGTTATTTTGGTAACCACCTCTTTGGACAAAGTTGACGTCCATGCAGTCCCCCTCAACTGGAGCTTGGACAGGCTCCACAACAACAATAGCTTACTCCGCTTCTAGTGTAGCGAAGTCCTCACGCAACTTCTTCACCTCGGCTGCTAAATCCAGGCCTTCAGTGACCTTCTCCATTGCTTTCACCGGCCGATGACGAACTGAAGACCACCTATGGTTGTTGTTGGCCATCTTTTGGAAGAATTCCATGGCCCTTTTTCCACTCTTCGACATGATAGTTTCTCTCAGTGTAGCGTCCACCAACTCTACAGTCCTGTCATTCAATCCCTTGTAGAAGGTCTCTGCTTGCTCTCCCAATGATAGTCGATGTCCAGGACAAGCTCTCAACAGCTCCTTATAGCGCTCCCACATCTCGTAGAAGCTCTCATCAGGTCGTTGGGCGAACCTTGTGATGTTTTTCCATCTATGTCTGATGACTCTAGGAGGGAACAAGTTCTCTAAGAATCTGTTCCTCAGTTCTGCCCATGTGCTGATGCTGCTCTTGTCCAGCGCAGAAAACAAGGACTGCGCTTTATCACGCAGAGAGAATGCGTATAGACGCATTCGGATCGCGCTCTGACTGACTCTATTGATCTTGACAGTGTTGCAGAGTAGTGAACTTGTTAAGGTGCGTGTATGAATCCTTAGTAGCTCTTCCACCGAATTGATTTTGTTGCACCATCTACACCAATCCGGACTTCAGTTCAAAGTTGTTGGCATTGATGCCAACCCTGAAGTCTGTCTCTTGAAATTGAGGCTGGTAACTCTTCTGATTGGCGTCCTCGTGACCAACATCATTAGGCTCCTCTGGCGGATCTTCTTCCTCTTCAATGGCATCATCAAAGAGCGGATTGCGGTGAATGTTCCGGTTATTCTAGTTGTTCCTTTCGAGGTTCAGCTGCTGCAGTTGCTCCCTCATAGCATGAACTTCTCAAACAAGTTCAGCTTGTTCCTCCGGAGTTAATTGTGGTGGAGGTTGTTGCACGTTTTCAGCCATTAGTTGATTACTTGAGCTTCATGGGTCTTATTTTTCCTTCGGTTGTTCCTTCGGCAAGTGGCTTCAATTTTCGGATCGTATTCCACTAGCTCCTTCCCACTTAATCTCGTTATTATATACTACCTGCACAACAAAAGAGGTAGTGAATTAAAATTGCAAATAAAACAAACAAAAACTAAATAAGGGAAAAACTTGACACCAACTTCGACTTCAGCCGATGTGGGCTCAAGTCGAACGACACGAAACAAAACTCTCTTCTTATTTTTTTCCTTTCTTGTTTTTTTCGCACACATCCTCTTATGCTCTTAATATAAATTTCTTTGATGAATTTGAGCTTATAAGGATAACAACACAAATTTTTTTCTTTTCTAGAGCCTAACCTTTTGTCACCAAACAATTATTATCTTATCCTTTTCAAAAAGTCCCCAAACTCAACTCTCACAGACAATAGTGATTCTCCTATCACTTTTTCTAGACTTTATAGACAAAGAAAGAAAAACACATAGGCTTGATATGTGCGTAAAATGACCTATTTTTCGATGTGTGAACTTGCATGTTTGTGTCCATTTTACTCCCATATCATATGTTTTTGTAGTTCTTTGGTTGTGTTTTCGTGTTTTTGTGTTTGGAATGGTGTAGGTTGTGTTTTGAGCATAAAACAACACTTTTGGATGAGTTTTGGATGAAAATCGCCCGAGTTAGGAGTCAAAGGGAAGCAGGATCGACCGAGCGGAGCAGAAAGGGCGTTGGGGCATTTCAGAGACTTCGCTCGGCCGAGCCAAACATGGCTCGATCGAGCCATGCCTTTCAGAGAGGTGGCTCGGCCTTGGCTCGGGCGAGCTAGAGCGGATTTTAGCAGTTTTGGCAGTTTTCAATTTTGGGCTCGCCCGGGCGAGCCAACTTTGGCTCGGGCGATCCGAGGCCCTGTTTGCTCGTCTATAAAAGGGGAAAATTCAGTTATTTGAAGGACTTTTGGCCATTTTCGATTATGTCAAGGTAGAATTCACCAGAAATTCCATCTCTCAAACTCATTCCATCCTAATCCAAGAGGAGCAAGAGCCAATCCACTAACCTTGGAGAGGAATTGAAGATCAAAGTCGGTAGATCAAGATCAAAGTCGGTAGATCAATTTAGGGGAAGATTTCATTCAAACCTATCTCTTGTAATGTTTGGTTATCAATTGAACATTGTAATGTTGAACATTGGAGGTATGGAATTCTAAATTTCCTTGGATGTTGATTTGAATTAAGGTGTGAGAAATTAGGTTGTATTATGTTTGTTTACTTTCCTAATTGAGATTGAATCACACTAGAGCTTGTTCACATGCACCTAGATGTAGGTAATAGCCAGTCTAGGTGTTAATTGATACGAATTTTGCAGCCAACACGCGGAAAGGAGTGTCGTGAATAGTGTGAGTTCTTGTGTTCCTTGATCCAATCCCTGTGCGGAGATAGGGCATAGGGCAATGATTTACGTGCTATTAGGAGTGGTCTAGGATCCGATAATGTAGCTGTTTGAGGATTTTAGTGTCATCTACGGTCGATTCACCGTGACTGGGGGTTGGCTAGTGTAGGGTAAGAGTCCATCCTTTTAGGAATTAAATATGTTTGCATCATAGTTCAACTAAAGTAGATCACACATATACTCTTATCAACATCCGTTCTTACTCATTTGAGCACTTGTGAAACTTGATCTACCATTGTTATTACAAATTGAAGATTTGATTTGAAATTGCAATTGATAAATGATGAAGTATGATTGTTGTTTTAGCGCATTCCTTCAACTAGATTATGCTTCGCCAGATGTCGGATCGAGTTGAAGTTCAGATGGCTAATTCTCTTTTGCCACAACCAGTTTATGCCTTCTAAGGAGCTGAGTGCTATGAGGCATGTGTAGGGTTTTACCGTGAACCGAATCACCAAAACCAATTTGAACCGGATCGATTTATGGATATTGCTCATAATAAAAAATTCTCAAAACCCTAGCATGCTCCTATGAATTTAATGCATAATTGTGGATTTAGGGTTTACCGTAACTTCGTCGAGTCTGAACCGATCTTTCGCATTTGAATTCCAAAATCCAATTCAACCACGCGATTCGAATTAATCTGCGGAAATAGAAATTAGAGATCTAATTTCTAAGATAAATTCGAAAACAAAAGGGAGAGGGAAAGAGGAATCTGTTCTCCAGATTAGATCTTCAGATCTGTGTCCCGGTGCTGGTCAGATCTACTACTGGTGAGGACTCCGTAGATCTGTAATCTGAGCAGGACCAGAATCAAAATTCTCCTCATCTCCCAGTGAAAAACGGCGCCCCTCTCTCTCTGCCCTAGGTATTTTGACTGATTTGAATAATCACAAAGGTGGCTAGGGTTTCCAGAGAGAGTGGTCTATTTATAGACCCAGGGTTATATCCCTAATGGGCTACTGGGCTCAATTCAACACACTTATTTGGGCCACACCTGGGACCTAATGCAAATAATAAAGTGGGCCTATAAATTAATTAATTCCCATGTCCACAACCCAGGACACAATTAATTAATTAATATTAATTCTTTTTCACCACAAAATTAATACTGACCTACCCCTTTATTACCACGTTATGAGAACGGGTTGCATTAATTGAGAATCCCCATATTTAAGGTTACCGGACATCCATTAATTAATCGGATCCTCTGACAAGCTCTAACTACAATTAATTAATATCTTATTATTCCTGAGTAGTACCACTCAAACCTTATCACTCGTGCCTGAACTTAATCAGCCTGCAGGACTTTGGCACGATGAATGTTATTGGGCTCCTCAGGGAATGTCCCCATCCTATTACTCGGATATGGTTACCTAAGTTCAGTCTCAGGCGGTACTACACGAACTGCTGTTACCCAATATGCGGATATACGAGCACGCTGTATTGGCTCTCCACCATGGCAAGTCAAAGCAACAGTCAACCCGTGCAAACCCCTGAACCTTCGTTAGGGTTTGGACTCAATCAATATAACGAGATCTTTTATTCGCTGATGTCAGATAGACGAATATATCTCACTGCGGTCCATCAATACGCCACCTCTGCGTACCAGCATGTCAAGTAACCAAGACAGACTACTTATTCCGACAATACCGCAGCCATCCGGACAGACGTATCATCATACGCTGTCTCGGCTGTGATTATGTTTATGTCTTACTAGGTCAAGTGATCATACTGTCTTCTGCGATCTACAACACGCCGTATGATCGTCCCTATCGGTGAGACAAGAGGATACCATTGTTCATACATGTACGATTGTTAACAGATAGGAGAAATAAACCGTTGTATACACATTGTAATAAATGCTTTCAGTATACAAAACCCATCAGCATGTCCCTCTTTCTCCACTGGGCCAATCTACATTGTATAGACCTCCTTTTCTGATTCCTCTTATTTTGATCTTGTGTGTCACTTTATCTATTATTTGGCATTCTGATTTTTCAAATCTGATAATATAGCCACTTTCACTCAGTTGACTTATACTGAGAAGATTGTGCTTCAGATTTGTGACCAAGGATACATTCTGAATGATGATTCCTTTGTGCTCCATGTATCCTTTTCCAATCTCTTGTCCCGTGGCCTTGTTCCCAAAACTGACTGATGCTCCTTCATACATTTTAAGGTTCTTGATTAGACCCCTTTTTCCTGTCATGTGAGCTGAGCATCCGCTGTCTAGTATCCATGTTTTTGTCTTCTTTCGAGAACTCGCTCCGTGCAATACAGAAAATTTATTTAGGTCCCCGCATCCTTTTGGATCCTGCAAGGTCAGTGTTGTGGACCCAACCTTTTGGTATCCACACTTGTTTCACTCTTACAGTTCGTGAAACTAATTCACTTTTCTATGATTTATCTACCTTTTTTCTAGGAAAGTGTGTGCTGTGTGAATGCATGTTATGCAACATTGTGGTGTGTATACTCTTCCTGAAGCTCCTGTTCTGGAAAGAGTCTCGAGAAACTGTTCTCGGGTGTGTAGCCATCACAGTCTTTTGAGAGTAGAACTGTCTCGACTCAGGCCTCAAATAAGTGTTCCCCCTATTCGGATGACTATTATGATAGAACTGTGATGTATCAAAACTTCTTGGATTTCTATCCAGTTGTCGAACAGACTTCCTTGCAACATTTACATGTTGCTTAGTTGTTCTTGTTGGTAAAACTGGATTTATTGCATGTGGAACACTGTGTTTGTCCAGTTTAGAGGAAGAACCATTTCTCCTCTCGACAGTTGGTATAGACTGTTTTCAAACTGTGTCATTTTACTGTCGAGGTGCTAGTGTAGGGTCAGTTTTTTACCAGCATCTGGTCTTGACACCTTGCTTTACTGGTTCTTTGAGAATGTCCTTTCCTTTCCCAACCATATGACCTGGACTAAAATTTGTTTTGACAGAGTGCAAGGGTGTTTTCTTGGTCCTTGATGTGAATGCATGCTTATTTATAGATGTATCATGTTGAGGTTCTAAAAAACCAATTCCTCGTTTATCATGATATTATTTTTAAACATTCAAAATTTCATCTAATTTCTTAGAACTCATTTTGAACGAGCATACGCATTTGACAGGTTCAGTGCTCTTCAAGGAATCACATTCTTTAGAAACATTTTCAAAATCTTTAAGAAGTTTTGAATGTTCCTCCTTGAGATTTTCTAGTTCCTCACTGATCGACCTCATTCTTTCGACTTCATTGGTCAAAACTGAGATTTCTGATTTCAGTGAGGGATTTTCACTAATTACTTTATCTTTAATTTCATGAAAATTTTCAAATTCTTTGATAATCTTTTTGAAAGTGATGTCATCTGAGCTTGAATGACATGGTTTAGAGTTATCATGAAAGGAAATAGATGTACTAGATGAGGGAAGATTAGTCGTTACCAGAATTTTGCAGTTTGAAGCGCTTTCTTCTTCACCATCGGTAACGTCTCCATCAATTGCTGCCAAGAAAGCAAGTAATGCTTCCTCGTCTACTTCATCCTCAGACGTGTAGTATCCATCATCATGGTCCTGTACGTCTGCACTTCGGTCCTTGTGAGCATTGCTTGGGCGACAGCTCTGGATGCTCTCTTTTCGAGCACCTTCTTCAATCTATCTCTCTCCTCCTAAGAGACTAGAGGACATTCATACTTCAGATGGTCTGGAGAGTTGCACTCATAACATGTGCGTGGCTCTCTCTTTGTGAACCTTTGTTCACTGGACTGTGCTTCATTATCCTTTCCTTTTGCCTTCTCGAGAAGCATGGTCAGGTTCTTCAACTGTTCCTCCAGTTTGGCAACTGACAGTTCAGTTTCCTTCTTCTGAACTGTGTTGGAGGCATCCTTCGCTGGGGATCGATAGGAAGTTTTCTCGAAATAAACATACCTTTTGGAACGCCTTTGGAAGTCTCTATTTACGAAGAATGTTGCATCACCATCAGTTGTTGAATTTGGAGTTCGAACAACTTCATTTCTGTTCACCATTTGGATGTCCCATTCAGGGGCTTGAAGTTCGGCGAACAGTTCTTTGGTGGACATTTTGGAGAGATTCATGGTCTTCAAACTGGTGGTTTTAACAAACCAACCCTCCTTTGGCAGAATTGAAAAAAAATTTGGCATTCATATCTGCCACTTTTTCTTCTCTACCGAGGTGATTGGTTGTCGGAGAATAAGGAGACAATCTTGTGTCGTGAGAGGAGAGAGATCATTCCGCAGCAAGGGAATGAAGAGGCGTATGTGCACGGATTCAGAAAGAGACAGAGAGTGCCTGTGATTTCGGTGATTCAAGCAACGAAGTTGTTGCATAAGGCAGGAAACCAAGCCTTCTTAGTATACTTGGAAGGAGAAGAGAAACTAGAATTAACAGTGCAGGATGTGCCAATAGTGAGAGAGTTCGAGGATGTGTTTCCGAAAGAACTACCAGGATTACCACCAGCCAGGCAGGTGGAATTCACTATCGATCTGGAACCAGGGGCGGCACCAATTTCTAAAGCTCCGTACCGCATGGCCCCGAAGGAATTACAAGAGTTGAAGGTCCAGCTACAAGAACTGTTGGACATGGGTTATATCAGGTCGAGCGTGTCACCATGGGGTGCACCAATTCTATTTGTGAAGAAGAAGGATGGATCGATGCGTATGTGCATTGATTACCGGGAACTGAACAAGCTGACACTGAAGAACAGATACCCGTTATCGAGAATAGATGATCTTTTCGATCAGCTCAGTGGAGCAAAGGTGTTCTCTAAGATCGATATGCGATCAGGGTATCGTCAGCTGAAGATTCAGAAGGAGGATATTCCAAAGACGGCATTCAGGACTAGATATGGTCATTATGAATTCGTAGTAATGTTGTTTGGACTTACGAATGCTCCTGCAGTGTTCATGGACTTAATGAACCAAGTATTCCATCCGTACCTTGATGACTTCGTGTTGGTATTCATTGATGACATCTTAATATACTCGAAGAGTGAAGTGGAACATGAGCAGCATTTGAGAACTGTGTTGCAGACCTTGAGGGATGAGAAGTTGTATGTCAAATTCAGCAAGTGTGAATTCTGGCTGAGGGAAGTGACATTCTTGGGTCACATCATTTTGGCAGACGGAATTAAGGTAGATCCAGCCAAGATTCAGATAGTGATGGACTGGAAATCACCAACTACACCGAAAGAGATTCGCAGTTTTCTGGGTTTAGCGGGTTATTACAGAAGATTCATTGAGGGTTTCTCAAAGATCACGAAGCCGATGACCCAGTTACTGCAGAAGGGCGTGAAGTTTGTGTGGTCAGAGAAATGTAAAGAGAGTTTCCAGAAGTTGAAGCAACTGTTAACAACCGCGCCAGTCTTAGCTGTGCCGAAATCAGATAAGAACTTTGAAGTTTACACTGATGCCTCGAAGAATCGGTTAGGTTGTGTATTGATGCAAGACGGGAAGGTGATAGCATATGCGTCAAGACAGTTAAGACCGCATGAGGTAAATTATCCAACTCATGATTTGGAATTAGCGGCCGTAATCCATGCTCTAAAGATTTGGAGACACTATCTTTATGGAGTGAAGTGTGCCATATTCACAGATCACAAGAGTTTGAAGTATTTCTTTGGACAGAAGAATTTGAATATGAGGCAGAGAAGATGGTTAGAGCTCGTAAATGATTACGACTTGACGATTAATTATCACCCAGGCAAGGCCAATTCAGTGGCAGATGCCTTGAGCAGGAAAGGAGAAGCTCAGCTAGGCTGCATGCTTACTAGAGAGAGCAGATTAATCAGAGAATTTGAGAAGCTCAGTTTAGAAGTAATATCACCTTCAGAAAGGAAGAGGTGTGAAATGGCAGCATTGACAGTTGTGCCAGATCTGAAGGAAAGAATTGTTGAGGCACAAAGGAGAGACACATAGATTGAGAAGCTGCGCCAGAAATTAAGAGTGAAGCCAGTGGGGGAATATGGAGAGGCACCTGATAATGCTCTATTGTTCAGGAATAGAATCTTAGTGCCGAGTAGCGAAGAGCTGAGAAATAAGATTTTGAGTGAGGCTCACGATACGCCGTATACCGCTCACCCAGGAAGTACTAAAATGTACCAAGATTTGAAAAACAAGTACTGGTGGGACGGTATGAAGAAGGATGTAGCCTTATACGTGGAAAAATGCTTGGTATGTCAGCAAGTTAAGGCGTTACATCAGCGGCCCTACGAGAAATTACAACCGTTAGACATCCCTGAGTGGAAATGGGAACATATCACCATGGACTTTGTGACGGGATTGCCGAGGTCACAGAAAGGGAATATAGTGATATGGGTTGTAGTGGATCGTCTGACGAAGAGATAAGTTAGCCCATATATATGTCCGAGAGATAGTCAGACTGCACGGAGTGCCGAAATCTATCACGTCTGACAGAGATGCAAAGTTTACATCTCGATTTTGGATGAGTTTACAACAGGAGTTGGGGACTCGCCTAAATTTTAGTACGGCGTTTCACCCTCAATCGGATGGTCAATCTGAGAGGACAATCCAAACTCTCGAGGACATGCTGAGAACAGTGGTTTTAGACCGAGGAGGCAGTTGGGAGCCAATCTTGCCTTTGATTGAGTTTGCTTATAATAACAGTTATCAGGCAACAATCGGAATGGCTCCTTACGAGGCTTTGTATGGAAGAAAGTGTCGTTCGCCTCTGTATTGGGATGAGGTAGGAGAACAAAAGGTTATTGGACCGAACGCGGTAAGCGAGATGATTGAAATTGTTCGGCAAATTAGAGGAAGGATCAAGGAAGCGCAGAGTAGACAGAAGTCCTACGTTGATTCAAGAAGGACTGAGCTATGCTTTGAAATAGGGGATAAGGTATTCCTCAAAGTTTCGCCTACCAGGGGAATAGTGCATTTTGGAGTGAAAGGCAAGCTACGACCGCGCTATGTGGAACCTTATGAGATTTTAGAGCGCATTGGTCTAGTAGCATATAGATTAGCACTACCCCCGAGTATGGGCAATGTGCATAATGTGTTCCACGTGTCTCAACTGAGGAAATATGTTTATGATCCTGGACACGTGATTCGCCAAGAAGAAGTGGTTTTGAATCCTGATCTACAGTATGAAGAGACCAGAAGCCATATTAGATCGTAAGATACAAGAGCTCAAGAATAAGTCAATTCCGCTCGTTAAGGTGCTTTGGAGTCACCACGGAAGTGAGGAAGCAACCTGGGAGTTGGAAGACAAGATGAAAGAGAAGTATCCCGAGCTTTTCGAGGATTTGTAAATTTCGGGACGAAATTTTTATAAGGGTAAGGGGATGTAGTACCCCAAGCTTAATTAAGCTTTTGTAATGATAAATTGATTTTATTAAAGAGAATTTCCTCAATTTGGGAATGTTTGAATTTATTTTATTGGGGTTGGAGAATTAAATCTTATTACCTAGGTTGGAATTTTGTATGAATTTGAAGGATTACTAAGGTTTGTTGGGTGGAATTAATTGAGTAAGGTAATCATGAATCATATGGATTTTTGAAGGAATAAGGTGGAATAATTATTGAGAGGAATATACTAATTGGAATGAATTATTGTGTTGAAATGGAGATTAATTCATTATATGATTAGAGATATATATTAAGAAGGGGATATTAGATATATACATTATTAGAGGGAGAATATTGGACAAATATATGGTGAAATGTCATTTCATTTTGCATCCACCATATTTTGAAGTTAGAGAGAGAGAGGGTGAGAGAGAGCTCCAAACACCCACTCAAACCCGTCACCTTTCCGATCAACTTCCGGCCAACTCCGACCACCCCCGACCGAGCCACCACCGCCATTCGATAGCCTGTTCTCCCAGCTTCATTTTGATATACGGTGGTCGCCGTGAAGTGGAGTATTGACGGAGATATTGAAGAGAGAAGTTAGGTCGCCGGAATTTGGGTGAGTGATTTTTTTTTCCAGAACTATAACTTGTTTAATCAGAATTATCTCGAGCTATGGTTGATGTAATTGTGTTCCCTACCTTCTAGGAAGTTTTCGGACACCAAGAGATGCATGTTTGGACGCCAGAATCGATCGCCGTCGCCGTGGGAAAAGGTTTTTCGGTGAGCTTCGATTTTCCTTTCGTTTTCACGTTAAATCCAAATTTGGACATGATTTTCGTATTCTAGAGTGTCTAGGGATGTTGGATATAATATTGCATGTGAGTTTTGTCGGCCGGAATGGCCAAAATTGGGAATTGCAGGTCCACCATGCGAAGGGCTGGAGAAGACGGTCCGTATCGACCGAGATAGACCTCATCTCGGTCGATACAGACATTTCGGTTGAGACACTCATCTCGGTCGAAATACTCATCTCGGTCGAAATACTCATTTCGGTCAAGATGGGTGTGATCTCGGTCGAGACAGAGGATTCCCCGAAATGGTTGGATATCGAACGAAGAAAAAAGGCACGGGCGAGATGGATAAGATCTCGGTCGAGGTGAGTATATCGACCGAGATGGCCTCATCCCGGTCGATATGCCCATATCGGTCGAAATATTTTCTGTCTCGGTCGAAACAGAGAGCCAGACCTTCCAGTTTCGCATTTTCGTTCCTTTCCTGAATTGTTTCAAAACTTGTTCGATTCCTGAGATTAAGATATTATATTAGAAACATGATAAGTTATATGAGTTGTCGTTGTCCTAGATCGTCCGTCCTAATTTGGTGATCCTTGATTATTTGTAGGAGGTTGAAAGTCGGAGAAGTAAGCTCAAGTTAGCGAAAAACATCTATAACTAAAGCTAAACATCAGGTGGGAAACTATTTCAGTAAAATCAAAATGCGTGTTTTTCTTTCCAAAAATGTGTTAAAACTGTTTTGATTTAAATTGAGACTGCTATGCATGTTTTGTGCTATTATATCTGTCCTCTGTCGATTCCCATCTTCAGAGAGTATAACTAATGAGTTTAGAACCAGGTTCCATAACTGCGCTAGAACTCATTTAGTAAATTGGGAAACTTGATTGAGAATTGGATGAAATGGTAGTGACCTTAAACCCTGGGAGAATAAAATGCACGAGTGAAATGGTAGTGACCTTAAACTCTGCAAGAGAGAAATTGATTATTTGTATACGATCGGATCTCGATGCTGTGTGTTCCGAGATTAGTGCACTTAGATGATAGTGAGTTGAATGTTAAATCATTCCTAACTAGTCATCGTAACTCGGAAGTGGGCCAACTTCCAGTTACAAAACAATAACAGATATAATAACATGTTTAATAGCGCACGAATAAAAATGTTTTAGATAACACGGTTCTTTTCAACAAAACCCCGTATATATTTGTGTGAGTTGCATAGCATTTCTCCTATATAATGTATGTTTTCGGGCATGTTTCTCATTGGTTACATTAGTCCTCAGCCCCTCGTATTATTTTTAAAATACGCAGGTTAAGCAACGATGATGGGCGAGCAGGGGTGTAAACGAGCAGTGCGAAGTATTGTAAATCTCTAGATACTGAGATATGCATCTTCATATGCATATCTCCGCCACGAATCACACACGCTGCAACACTCTCTGAAAATAACCCTTCCCACTTTCAAAATGTTAAAACAATTTGAAAATTGTTTATTTTGGCTTGACTCGAAGTATGATTTAGAAGAATTCATTTATGTTTCTTTATATACAAGTCTTCCGCTTAATTATTTTGAGAAATGTGTTTGACAAAACCTGAAACATCAATGTGACGCGACCCCAAATTGGGAAGGTCAGTTGGGGGAGTTACATATATAATATAATTTCATGCATTATATTGTGCAACTTCATTCATTATATAAATTTTTGTGTACTGTTACGAGAATTATGCACATAATCACTAATTTTTATTTTTACAAAGATTTTTAAATCGAAACATATTCAATAGGAATTTCGTTTGAAAGATAATTAAATTACCTTTAATTTGATATATGATATATAAAAAAATAATCTAAATTGAAGGAGTTAAGATCTTTTAAAGATTTAGGATGATTTTAGAGGAGATAGAAAAATATTACAAAATTACCTTTTAATGCATGTTTTACTACACTATAATGTACACAGAATTTATTTAGTCTTGAGCGTTAAATCACCAATTGAATGGCCGAGATTGGTTCTTATGTTCATATGGTAAGGGGAGTTCTCATATGATCACTCCCATATCTATATATATATGGGGGAGTGATCATATGAGAACCAGCCTTACCATGTGATAATAAGAACTAATCTTATCCGTCCAAATCATGAAATCAACAGCTTAGATTTAATTTCGCCCGCTATGCATTATTGTTTGTATTGACTTTCATTATTGTAAAATGAGGGGTGATTTTTTACTTACATGAATTCAAATCTTTTTAGAATCTTAATTTAAATCTTGTGATCTTTCTTTCCTTTGCGATTTGCGATCTTCATTCCTTCTGTGATTATATATTTCTTCATTAATTCCCTCTGTGAAATATGCTCGCCATCGTCTGCGTTCGTTATTGTTTCGTTGTCGTCTGTGTTCGTCATCGTCTTCGGCGAGTTATGGATCCTTTGAAAGGTAAGAATTGATAAATTTCATTTTTTACGTAATAGAATCAGTTGTTTTCTGATATGATGTTCGATCATTAGTTATCAGATTACGGTGATAGAATGAAGAATCGAAGATTCATTGTATGGGTTATTGATGATTTATTTCCAGATTTTGAATTAGGTTTCGTAGATTGTTGTTTATGGTTTGGTGTTTTCACTCTTAATTGTTTAATTTGAAGATGTGCATTATATATCGTTATGAATTGCATTATATATTTGTAGTACTTATGTTATATCTGAAAGAGTGATTATTAGTTTACGTACTATCAAATTTGTTTTATAGCTGCATTATATAATGTTATGGCTTGCATTATTGTTCTGTAATAGTTGCATTATATGTGAGTCAGTTATAATTAGTTTATGAAGGTTTTGTTCCGTTATGAGAATTCATTATATAGTGTAAATACATGCATTATGCATTGTTATGAATTGCATTATATATTTGTAGTATTTAGGTTATATTTGAAAGAGTGATTATTAGTTTACGTACTTTCAAAAAAAATTTGTATCTGCATTATATAATATTATGGCTTGCATTATTGTTTTGTAATGGTTGCATTATATGTGAGTCAGTTATAATTAGTTTATGGAGGTTTTGTTCCGTTATGAGAATTCATTATATAGTGTAAATACATGCATTATATAGTTATGAATCTTGCATTATATGTTATAAGTTTCAAATTTAATACATGTTTTTTATGTATAGATTCGTTTGTTCCAAAGTGTGATAACACAGCACCAAGCAGATGTAGAGGATAGCTGATGTGGTGTGCCTTGTTGGCAATGTGAGATTGTTGAGATCTTGGAGGCTCACCATCTCTCACAGACTAAACATCCCTTGGCCAAAGCCTTTCTTGACCTCAGCTAGCTCTTTACATCAATTATGTATAAGATTGAGAGCTAGCTATGTTGAGATTGATGATTAATGATGATTGAGGAGGTTCTGTCCCTTGTTTGTTCCACAATGGATTGTATTGCTATTATTGTATTGTATTGTTATTTTTCAACCCTCATTCTTGCAACTTGTGATGTTTCTAGAAGAGGTTCAATGAGTGATTGTAACTTGTTTTTAATTCAGATTTAATTACAATTTTATTCGCAAGCCACAATTTACGTTGCTTTTGCACATTTATTTTTAATTAATTAAAGAAGAAAAAACACATTGAAATTATATTAACATATTTTTTTAAGTTCAACATATAATGATAATATTTGTAGTATATAATGATAGTCCATAAACTATATAATGCAGGTCTGCTTTGTTTGATGAAATCCACTGCTTTGAATTATTACACATGTTAGTAATATTTGTGTATTCGTGTGAAATTAGAGTGATAATATATAATGATAGTATCTTCTCTATGTAATGATAGTTCGTGAACTCTATAATGCATGTACGTTGTATGTGTATTAAGAAGGTTATAATTCAATGGCGAATTTTAATTAAAAGCGAAAAGACTAAATTGCCCAATAATGCAGGTTTTGGGGGAAAAAATGCCCGCATTTTTTTATTAGATTTGGATCGTTGATTGAGCAAGATCTACGGCCAAGATTGGTTCTTATTTCTTATGGTAACAGTGGTTCTCACTGGATCACGTCACTATATATATATATATATATATATAGAAGAGTAATCATATGTGAACCACCTCCCAGATGTGATATGAGAACTAATCTAATTCATCCATATTTAATAATGTGCGGCACATATTTTTTGTTAGTTACTTTTTTTATTAATATTTTAGGGTAATTTGAGTATAATAATTTACCACTTATTTCATACCATAACTGTTTGCAAGATTTTCTCTCAATTTATTTTGTCAAATCTTTGTATTCCTTGATTATTTTTTATACGTATATTTTGTTTCCTTTTTTTTTAAATAGAATTCTCATTTACAAAATAAAAATCTCTCCTTCAAGCAACTGCACCCCATAGCCAAAGCGAACCGGCAAAATGCTCCGCGCCTGCGGTGATCTCTACACAATTCCCAGCAATTGCATTGTATACAATTCTGGAGAGAAAAAGATTTTGCAGGAGGAGAATTTAAAATTGTCATTAATTAATGTGGTGTGGGGAAAAGGAAATTTATGGATTGATGTCAATGGGCAGTGCGAGATCGTTCATGGAAGAAGGGTTGCCACATCTCAAGGCGGATCTTGCTTTCTCTAGGATGAGTGACTCTACTTGCAGGGTTGAAACCACATCGTGCCTCGCCCAATGGTGGATCGAAAACTTGACTTCCTACACTTACAGAAAATCCGATCCCTTCAAGATCGGCAAGTGGAGTTGCATTACATAAGCCTGCATACTTGCAGTTTTTAAGCCTGTATATTTGCATATATGTTGTGTGATTTCTGTCGACGATCCTTTTGGTTATTTTTAATATTAATTATTTTTCAAAAAATTTTAGTTTTGAATTATTGCAGATTTTACGCCTGTAAATGTGCAGTATAACGATATAATAGTTGCAGTACTCTGATAATTTGAATTCACATAAAGAGTTTTGTTAATATTAGTTATTTTTCAAAAAAAATTCTATGTTGAATTATTGCAGATTTTACGCTTGTAAATGTGCTGTATAAGGATATAATAGTTGCAGTATTTCTGATAATTTGAATTCACATAAAGAGTTTTGTTAATACTCCCTCCATCCCGCCAGATTAGTCTATATTTCTATTTTCGTCTGTCCCACCACATTAGTCCACTTTCTTAAAATGGAAAAAAATCTCCTCACATCAATAAAATATTAATTCCACTACACTCACAAACATTGATTTTTGTGCCGAAACTAAACTGGACTAATCTAATGGGACGGAGGGAATATTAATTATTTTTCAAATTTTTTTATATTTCGAAATATTGCAGATTTTACGCTTGTAAATATGCAGTATAACGATATAATGGTTGCAGTACTCTGCTAATTCCAATTTACATAAAGAGTTTTTTAATATTAATTATTTACAAAACTTTCTCTATTTTGAATTATTGCAGATTTTAATTTTGAAATACTATAATTCAGAGAGCCAATCCCAATAAATTAGGAAGCAAATATAATTTAATTTTGAAATGTAGTATTTTAGAAATCAAATTCCACAAAATTAGGGCTGAAAATCGTGCATATATAATTTTGATTTTAAAAAAATCACGTAATGCAATTTCTTCCTCTTAATATTGCAACTTTTATCTCTTAATACTGCAGCGAATTCGATAAAATTATGCAATAAATTTTCAAGATAACCGCCCATTAATTCTGGATCTGGTCCCATATTTAATATAAAATTGTTCCGAAATTTTAGCAAATAAAATCGTGGGTAAGATATGGGGAAGTTAAAAGGTGCGTCACATTTACTAAAAAACTCATTTCTGCAACTTTTTTCTTCTATTACTGCAGCGAATTTTTGCAGCTCAAAACTACATCTGGAGCGTCAATTTTCTTAATCAATGGATAAGATCAAGTCTTATTTCACATCTAAGGGGTAGTTTCCACCATAGTGCACCCCTATACATATATATATATATATATATATTTATTTGCCCTTTTACTGAGATTGTTATATTGGCAGAATGACCCAAAAAATTTCAAGAATCTTTGGGTGGATGGAAGAAAATCCCATTAGACATAGCATTCAACAAAAGATGAAAATGACTCATCATCATCATCATTCTCCAAAATCATCACACCTCCCACTGTGTGTTTGTGCGTGCAAAAACATAATTCCATTCCAGGACCAGATCACCTTTTTTTCTTGGATAATTATTTTTTTTATACTTCTATTATTGTTTATTTTAATGTAAGTTCTATAGTGAAAGTAAGATGCTTATGATTTTTATTTTTCCAGAAATTTTGGTATGTACTTGAATATCTTTTTTTGTATCTAAAAAAGAAATACAAGTACATGACCTAAATGTGCATTCACTGTCATCTTTAAATCCTTCCACTGGATTCTTTTTAAAGTGCAAAAAGTGTACGGCTCACTGTCCCAACTTAGTGACTTACACATTCACACGGCCAAAGTATATATACATATAAATATTAAAATTGTGTGATAATTGGATAAGGTTAATGCGACATATAATTTGTATTATAATAATACTATTTAAATAAAACTTGACAAATTTGCATGTTAGGATTTGATTATAAATTCACAACCCTTACAATGTATGTTTGTATGTATGTGTTTCTGGTGGAGTATCTCCATCTATCTATCTTTATCTCTTTATTTGACATTCTTCAAGATTTTAGTCTCTCAATATCTTCCCTTTTTTCCTTCCACGGAAACACACAATTCAGAAACATTTATTTTTGTTGTGAATTGAAACGATTGCGACACAAATAACTAACAGAAAATACAAGAACACAAAGAATTATAGTTGTTCGAGCGTAAGCTCTACGTCCACTCTTCAAGCCTCCTCGGTGATG
>JAPKLW010001923.1:17518-57337 GCA_026898455.1 Plectranthus barbatus | reverse complement strand
CTGTGATCCTGACTTTGGCCTCGACCTTGACCTCGAACTTCCCCTGTTGGAGTTCCTCATCTCCGGTCTTCCTCGAGCCGCCCTAGCCACCAAGCCTTCTCCATGAGAGTTCTCTCGCTCCTCGTTCTTCTCATTTAACTCCTTCGAACTTAGAGCAGACTAAACCTCATCCATGGTCAATGACTCTCTTCAATACATTAAGGCTTCCTTGAAGTTCGAATAATTCTTTGGCAGCGCACTCAACAACATCAATGCCTGATCCTCATCTCCTATCGCCACATCGATATTTGCCAGATCGAGGATCAACTTATTGAACTCGTCGAGTTGCTCGTTGATCGGTCTTCCCTCTTGCATCTTAAACGAATACAACGATTGTTTAAGATAGATCTGATTCGCTAGGGATTTCTTCATATATAAGGATTCCAGTTTGGTCCATACTTCCGCTGTTGTTTTCTCCTTCGACACCTTCCTCAACACCGTGTCTCCGAGACTCAGAATCAGCGCACTGTGCGCCTTCGCCAGTGTATCTTTCTTCTGTTGTTCCATCATCGTGTCAGGTAACTCAGCCTCTCCCTTCAAGGCACCGTCCAAGCCTTGCTGTACAAACAGCGCTTGCATCTTCAACTTCCACAAACCGAAATCATTCGATCCCGTGAAGCGCTCCACCTTGAACTTGGCTGAACCCATCGCAATCCTTCTCTATCCACGTTCATCGCACCAATTTGTTGTGAATTGAAGCGATTGCGACACAAATAACTAACAGAAAATACAAGAACACAAAGAATTATAGTGGTTCGAGCGTAAGCTCTACGTCCACTCTTCAAGCCTCCTCGGTGATGATTTTATTATGGTGAAGAAATACAAAGTATGTGACAATTACAATTGGTGGGGAGCAGGGGTATTTATAGGGAGATATTCCTAATCACATAAGGAATATAAAACCTAGATATGGTAAGATATATCTAAACTAAATCTATCTAATAGATTTATTCCTATCCAAATCTAATACCAATTAGGATAAATCTTGTCCAACAAGGAAACAAGATATACACAATATAATTTCCATATCTATCCAACTTGAACTGCTCCTCGAGTTCCTCGACCTACACAGCTCGACCCACTTTACCGGACTAGTCTCCTCGACCCACTCGAACTACTTCCTCGAGTTATATTGAGACTACTCCAACAATTTTCTTTCTTTTTTTTTTTTCAAATATTTTCTTCTCCCTTGAATGGGACAGATCTCTACCAACAGTTAGAGAATCTAAGCCTCTGTCAAAAATGGATGTCCTTATTTTCCAAAAATAACATTTACATGTATACACAAACACACATGGAGGGATT
Source organism: Plectranthus barbatus (assembly GCA_026898455.1). Lineage (NCBI taxonomy): Eukaryota > Viridiplantae > Streptophyta > Magnoliopsida > Lamiales > Lamiaceae > Plectranthus > Plectranthus barbatus. The sequence continues at coordinate 55,993 of JAPKLW010001923.1, read as the reverse complement.
TGCGAGAATCTGAAATCAATCTCAAGTTGTTAAATCTTAACTGCTTGAAGTTAAAATATATAGTATTTATGTATTTCATGGAGCTAAATAAGGATTTTCCTCTTATGATAAAGAAAAACAAAATAAATGAAGACAAACTATGATTCTAACCCAGTCCCACACACACGAAACATACAATTTGCTTTGTTTTTGGTAATCTTTTGTTCGCAAACTAACCGCACAAAATACAAATTTCCAATTTGATAAAAGCAAACATATAACGTTGATTTGTTTGTATATATCTAAAAATAGTTTATGCATCACCACCTCATTTAATTCCTGACAAAAACGAATAGAAGAACCTCCTCCCTCCTTGCTTTTTCGCTCTCGTCAAAAAACTTCACACCTAATCATTAGTTCTATTTCATTTTCAGAATAGTACTTCTATCATATATTATTTATATATATCCTTTTTCTTTTTTTCTTTTTTTTTTTTAGCTCAACCAAGCACTGGTGAATCTCAGAAGATACGGTGAAATAAGCCCACAGCATAAGAATAGGAAGAGAGAGCTGAGTTCAAAAATGAATAACAAATACTCCCGGAATCCTCATAAAACTCCAAAAAGATGAATTAAACAGTCAAAGTCAAACTTGAAGAAGACACTATTAGTTCCTCGACTTCTTCCTCGACTTGGAGGAAGGCTTGGTTTGCTCTGTGCTCGCATTCTGAGATGTTGATTTAGAGTTGGGCTTTGTGTTAACAGAGTTAGCAGCAGCCTCTTTAGCAACTGCGCCCTGAGACCCCCTGATCTGCGCTGCTCGCTTATCCTTTCTCTTCGGCCTATAACTCGACCTCTCCCTCTTTGGCAGCCACCTCTCTGGATCTGGTGGCGGACCTGGATTTGCTGGGTCGAAGCCTTTTGGGTACTTTGGCTTTCTCTTTCTTTTCTTCTTTGTTTTCTCCTTGTTCTTTTGTTCGTATGCATCGGGGATGCCTGCAATGGGGCCATTCTCAATGTGTTTTGCACCAGAAGTTTTCTCCAACCCATCCACATCAATTCCCTTCAAACCAGCAAGGGGTTTCAACTGCTTCTCGTAAGACTCTGCTTTTGCCACATCTGTATGAGCAGCAGTCTGAATGAGACCAACTAAAGCTTCAATGCTATTATGACTTTTGATGAGCTCCTCAAACAGACGAGCAGCTTCTATTTTCTTTCCATGCCGGAGCTTAAATAAAGCAGCCTCTCGCTTGATAACATCAAGTTTATTGTCTTCAGCCATCGCATTGGACCACCACTGTATTGCGGAATCAAACACAGCATCGGCACCATCAATATCACCAGCGCGTTCTTTGAGTGCCACAATGGTGGCAATAGTTGCAGGCTTATGCTGAATATCTTGTATTTTTAGGAGCGATTCCGCTGCTACTTGAGGATGGCCGGCAGATGCAGCAACCTGTGCCCTTGCAAGCAGGATGGTGTTTGACTTATCAGGAAACTTATTTGCAAAATTCCCTAGTATCTCCTCAGCCTTATTGGCTTTGTTTTCTCTCACATATACGGCAGCCAGGAGAAGCACTGGCATCATACTATTTGGAAACATAGTTGGAAGTGCAGAAACAAGTTCTCTGGCCTGCATTACTTTTTATAATTAGCTAAATCAAACAATAAGATAAGAAAGAAAAATCTCAAACAAGTTCCTGAGTACAAATTATCTAACCAGCACAAATATTTTATTGCAAACAAGAATAATAACAATATGAATGCATTACCTGATCCAATTTATTAGAGTGTAGAAGTAATAACAAACGGTTAACGTATATTGCTTCCCTCTGCTTAGCAGAGAGCTTTAGGTCGAGGCCACTAGCAAGAGAGAAGGTAGGTCCTTCACCTTTCACTATCAGCTTATCAAGCTTTCTCAAACCATCAGACAAGTCCTTGGGGCCCTTTAATGCGATAAGATTGCTTTTAGCCACCGCAAGTGATGTTTCATCTGCCAAGTTTTTCTTGATGAGGCTCAAGTATGATTCTAAAGCTTCTTGACTGTTTCCTAGGACCTGCAGAAACCATTCTAAACATGTTGAATCCCTCTCTCAAGACAAAGGGAATAAACAAAAGTACGCAATATTACATTGCTAACCTGTTGAACATATCCTAGTTGAACAACTAGAGGTGCCAGTTCAGTTTCTATATCATCATCCAATAGATTCTCTTCCATCAATGTTTCCTGGCCAAGTCTGCATGAGAAAAGTGTCAGTTGTGACCATAAACATATTCTCATTATTCATGATATCATGATGAAGTGCAGGTCTACAGTTGTGGACAACTCCTTGTTGCAGGAACAAATGAATAAAAGCTCACACGAGGAGTTGTGCATCACCTTCGAGCTGACAGCAAAAGTTGTTCTGCATCTTTATGCTTGTTTCTTTCTATCAACGAGCAAGCAACATTATAAGCCAATTCAAAACTGCTTGTTGGTCTAACTCTGAGAGATTCAATTGTCCCCTGGACTTCAGTAGCTCTCCCAGCAGAAACCAAGGCAGCGACAAAATTAATTTCTAACGAATGTATCTTGGTCTTCTGAAGCTTTTGGTATATAGCAACACATGCATCCATTTTTCCTAAGCGAAATAAAATCTGTGATTCTAACAACATAGCTGACGAGTTCTCGCTGTGCCCTTTCAAAGATGCCAAAGCTTCATCCAGCTTATTTTGGCGATATAAGCAGTAAGCCTATTCAGAATATGGGGATTTGGGGGGGGGGGGGGGGAAAGAACATTAATACAAGAGGAATAAAGCCTAAGTTTTGGAGTTAATCAGATGAAACTACAAAAAGAACTGAACAAGTTTAAGGATACAGAAAAGTATAAAGCTGTTGGAGTTGGGAATGAGAAAAGAGGGAAACATGATTGCAACTTTTGGTAGTGCAGTGGAGAAAAAGGATAAAAAAATGCTAAACATGTATACATAGATACAATGGTAACCGTAAGTGCATCTTCAGAATTGCTAACATTCAGATACATTAATCTGTGCAAAATAAAAATATACCTCAAAGGCTGACATAATCACATAAATAATCTAATGTGGATAGCATATATTAATGAAAACGATTATCAGGAAAACGAATCAAAATACTACTCCTGAGGACTACAAAGCTTTTCGGCCTAGCAAAGTGAACATAGTACCACCCAAATTAAGCGAGGATTTCACAGATGTGGAATGCAACCTGCCCTCTTTCCATATAGTTGCAAATGATTGGCTCAAATGATCGAAACAGCAATGCATATTAATAAATAGGATAAACAAAGGTAAGCGGCCGAATGAAACGCCAATTTGAGCATATGCTTGGTGAAATGAAACTAATGTCAGGTTATTAAAAACTAGAACAGTATCTCATTGCCAAAAGGATCCCAAACATTTAAAGAGCATTCCATTTTTCCGAGTTGATAAAACCTCGCTCAGCACACGGAATAAGAAAAATTCATCGAAGTACCTTGTAGAACGTTAAATCTATCGGAGATTTCTTGGCGAATGCTCCAATTGCAGATAAAGCATCATCAATCTTGTCATCCTTTATCAGAGCCACAACTTTACACCGTATTGCGTCCTCATCATCCGGCGCAATCGAAAGAACTAAAACCCCCAAAAATTAACCGAAAAAATAAAATGAAAATTAAAGCATTAACCACTTATAACGAAGACAATCAACCGAATTCTCAAATTATAAATCTCAGAACGAATTCGAACGTGGAAACTAGTTAATTAAATGGACATACCTTGATCTGCGACCCTAACAGCGAGGTGGAACTCGGAGCGTTGGATGTGTCGATTGAGGGACGTGAACAAATCTTCGACGGGCACAGTGGGGGCTGCGGAGGACGCAGCTTTTGGAGCCATTTTTCAGCTCCGATTACCGTAGGCGCGGCGGAGAGACCAGAGCGAGAAATAAGTGTTCAGAAAAGAGAGAGGTAGAATTGGAAATTGGATTTGGGATATATTTGGGTTTAATTTTAATTTCCTTAAATTAATATATGTACAATGTCGTAAATCCTCGTCATTAATATGTCAATATATACTCCTTTAGTAAATTGTACATATATTTTTTTTTTTTACTGTCCCACACTATTAATTCATTTTTTTTAATATCAAATTTTTTACATTAATAAATATTCATCTCATCACCACTCACATACCTTGATTATCGTACTTATCAAATCAGAATAATTTGACTGGAAAGAAGAAAGTATTAAATATCTTGAAATTCTAGATGATTTGCCAATTTATATTTTTGCATAAAAAATGTTATTCCAAAATCAATGGCAATTATGGTTAAAACGAAAAGCAAATTAACGAGTATTTTTACCCACATATTGGTAAAATCAAGAACTTAATTTACCATATTTTTATTCGTTCATTTTATATTTATATATATATATAAAGTTTATATTCTATATCTTTAATTTTAGCTTATTTATAAAATCAGTTATGGTGTGCTCTTTTATAAATGTCACAAACATTAGTATAGTTAGTATAATCAAATAGCAATTGTGGGGATAGCTCAGTCGGGAGAGCGTCAGACTGAATATCTGAAGGTCACGTCGTTCACCGCATTTTTTGATAATTTAATTTGGGAACCTTATTTATTATTATGGCCCATTCTGAATATTGGGTACAAAAGCCCATCCCATTTTGCACCTTTTTTTTTCATTGAATTACTCAAATTGAGCACTTTATTTAATGTTAAGGCCCATTATTAAATATTGGGCACAAAAGCCCATCACATTTTACACTTTTTTGTCAATACGAAACTCAAGAAATCGAGAATTAATCTTTATTTGAATATTTATGGTAATTGAATCATCAAAATATCAACCCAAATAAATTGATCTAGAAACTTATTATTTTAGTCGTCAGGCTCTAGGATTAGATTAAAAGAGAAAAAGAGTTTCTACACTTTTGGAATATTCGACCTACATTCCAAATTATTTTAAAGAAGAAAATTTGACATTAAAAATGCGATCTCAGCTTTTTGCATAAAATGTCCATTTTCTTCTTTTACTTGATAAATAAATGCATAAACCTTTGTTTTATATTAATTGGGAGCTGTATCTCCCACTTATTAATTTTTTTTAAAAAAAACTTTTCAGCTGCTCTTGGCTAATTATTTTATTAGTTAAAATTAGGGATGTCAATAAAGCCCGAAACCGATGGGTCGGCCCGAAACCAGTGGGCTAAAATGCGGGTTAGGGTAAAAAAATTTCAACCCGAAATTATTTTTAACCGAACGGGTTGAACCCGACGGGTTGGCGGCCCGAACGGGCTGAGCCCGGTGGGTTGCGGGTCGGCCCGTAGGTCCGGCAATATTTAATAATATATTTAATAATTTATTATTTCTAATATTATTTATATCCTACTATACCCATTAATTATATACCTAATTTCCTAGACCAAATTTTCCGTCACACAATCTCATCAATCTCTCCCAATGACGTAGTCCTTTACCCTCAAATCGAAAAATCTCTCATTTCTTCCTCTTTCACTGTCTTCCACTCGTCACTATTCTAATTAGCGTACCTACTCATTTCTTCCTTTCAAGAACCTTTAGCCACTCGTTGTTATGTTCACCAAAGTGAAAGCTATATTTAATTTTTTAATCATTATTTTATCATTTTATACGTTGAGAAATGTACTTCTATTACTTAAATTAGTTGATATATAAGGATTGATGTTTTTTTTTCTTTTCAAACTATGATTATCCACTTATCACTATTTTTTTGCAAAGATATTGATATTTGATGTCTTTTATTTATGTTGGTTCATCATTTTCTTTTTTTATTTTGTTTTAGGGGTTGTTAAAATATTTTAAGAAAATCTTTACAAAAATAAACTCGTAAATATTGCCAACCCGACGGGTTAGCCCGAAAACCGGTGGGTTAGGGTTAGGTTCAAGAATTTTTAGCCCGATAAAAATTCAGCCCGATTCAACCCGGACCGAATAGCCCGCAGCCCGATAGGGTTAGCCCGATTGACATCCCTAGTTAAAATCATATTTTTAATTTGGCTCTTTTTTAATATTCAATTACATAAAATACCATGGTTTTGGACTTCTCCAGAGATATTGTTTCGTCATAAGTTTTAATGAATGTATTTATGTGAAAAAAATCAACTAATAAAAAGAATAAAAATAAATAAACACATGGTAAAAAAACGCAACACGTTACAATTACTTATCACTACCTATTCCTTCTATCTCATTACTAAAACTGAACCAAGAATTACTATAACAAAGAGCAATATATATCCCGCCCAATATTCATATGATAAAAACCCAAAATACATGCATACTTTAAAAATAACAAACAAAACTGAGTTCTCATGCATTCACGTCCTTGATGAATTAAAATTTTTAATATCAGCTTGTGGTATTCATTTGTTTTTTAGATGTGTAGCCATTCAAGTCGTTGTCGATGTTAATCAAAACCTCCACTACAACCCTCACCACCTCCATTAATTCTTGCAGTTTTCATATGCAACCTAATTCAGCACAGCGAAACGCCTCCATTGTGTGAATTAATATATGTGTTTTGATATTGAACTAAAAAAAGATGATGGTTGGTCTAAACCCTAAACTCACAGAGGCTAAGACGACTGATAATTCAGGCGAGCATGACTGCATTTTTAATTTTCTTTGAACCATGCTAATTTAATTGTCGCCAGTTGTCAATGCGTACAGGTGGCGCGGTAAATAAACCAGCTGCCGGTAAGTTGCACAATTTGGTTATATTTAGATGAAATCTTACATAAAAGTAAAAATGTAGAAATATAGACACAATATTATATATATTTAAAACAATTATATGAATAAAAGTAGGTTGAATCCATCAAGCAAATTATTTCATTTATATGATAACATGAAATAATAATTATCTTATCGAATACAAAGAAATAGCTTATAATAGACAAAGCGAAAGAAAAAAAAAATAAAATGCATACTGTTATTTATTTTTATTTTTTGATATTTAAAACAATAAAAAATTAAAGAAAAATAATGAAGCGCAAACTAGCCCAAGCGGAAAAAATGGAAATGCAAAGTGTTTTTTATTGGTATTTAATGTAATTAAATATTGAAAATATATTAATTTAAAAAAGCGGAAAAAATCAAAATACATAGTATTTATTTATTGATATTTAATGTAATCTATCTAATATACTAAAACTAAACCGAGAATTACTATTCCTGCCCAATATTCAGGCGATGCTCCACCAAAAACCAAAATTCATGCATACTTGAAAAAATAAAAAACCAAGGAGTTGTCTAATCAAGTATTACACCATTCTCACTTACACCTTCCACCCACGTCCTCCAAGAATTCAAAATTTTAACATCTCTATAACATAACATGTGGTATTCATTTTCTTTTTAGATGTGTAGCGATTCAAGTCCCTAACAATACTGCTATCTTCAACATGAACCGCTCATAATCAAAACCTTGCATCCTCCACTTCATCCCTCACCACTAGGGATGTCAATTTAGCCCGGGACCGATGGGTTGATCCGAATAACCCGAGTCAAATACTAGATTAGGATTGAAAATTTCTTAACCGATAAGAAACCGGGTTAAACAGGCTGGACACGCCAGGCTACGGGTTGGCCCGACGGGCCACCCATTTTTTAAATATTAAAATATTTTAATATAATTAAATTATTAAATCATGAAAAATTAAATATCAACTATTTTATACTAGACTTATTTTACATTTAAATTGAAGTGTTTAAGTAAATTTTATGTCACACAAATGATATACCTATATTTTTACTACTAAGAAATATTATTTAAATAAATAATTTAAAAGAATATTTAAGAAATGATTTATTTCTAAAATATTAATTATTATTTTAAATAAATTAAGTTCTAAGAGTTATTTAGGTTCACAAACTTATAAAATTATTTAGTAAAACTGTAATACTCCCTTCGTCCCTCTTAATTAGTCCCCTACCATTTGGGCACAATAACCAATGCATTAAGAGATAGAGGAAATTAATATTTTATTAGTGAGTGGGAATAAACTTTCTATTTTAGGCAAGGGGACAATTATATGGGACATACGAAAAAGGAAAGAGGGACTAATGAAGTGGGACGGAGGGAGTATCTTGTTACATAAATAATTATTACAATTTACTTTATGCCATAGCAAATTATTTAACATAATTGTAAGATCTCATAAAATTTTTATGACATATAATTATATATATATATATATATATATATATATATATATATATTACAATATACTATATCATGTCTTTTGTAATTAATAGATTTAATATGATTATTTAATTTATCTAATGTCTTAATATACAACAATTTATGTGTAGTATTCAATTATAAAATTATTATATGTATATATATAATTAATTTTATTAATAAAACAAATAAATATAAAAAAAATCGTAAATTTATCAGCCCGAAGGGCCAGCCCGCAACCCGAAGGATTAGGGTTAGGGTTGTGAATTTTCAACCCGACAAAAGTTAAAGCCCGTTTAGCCCGGACCGATTAACCCGCAACCTGACAGGGCTGGCCCGAAATCCGACGGGTTAACCCGTTTGACATCCCTACTCACCACCATCGTCCTTGCTATCTTCATAGGCATCCTAATTCAGCATTGTCGTCCCGAAGAAACGCTTCTATTGCTTGCATTGTGTGAATTGTTTGATATATGGGTTTTGATTTTCCCAAAAAATTGATATTGAATTGAAAAAAGATGAAGGTTGGGCTAAGAAAAGTTGTAACAATCCGAATCTTTTTAACATTTTTCTAACTCTTTTTATATAATTAATTATTAATTATTATTAATTTTAAAATTTATTTATAAACCTTTGACTTAACCACCATAAATTTTTATTTAATTTATATGATTAATTTTAAACCTTTGATTTCCTTGAATTTCACTATATAAAAGGGGTCTTTCACTTCATTTTAAACACACCAACCATTCATTATCTTCATCTTCAAACTATTTCCTTTTCTTTTATATTTCAAAAATAGTTTTTCAAGTTAATTTTGAAGGTGGGTGGGGATCTATGTGTGATACAAAATATTGTTTATCCATGTTATACTCTTATGCAAGTGTCTATTATTAGCCGATGGGTAACCACGAGATAAGCCGATGGGCTGCCTATATGTTCTATATAGCCAAAAGACTATCTACATTTACCTTGTTATAATTGTATAGCTTGAATAAACTTGATCACCACTGAGTTAATTACGCTCACCCAAAAGTTATTATTATTTTTTCAGGTTAAAATCTCGGGCATGGGCTAGAGGCGGATGATGGGCAAGGAATTTAAATAAATTGCTTGTTTTCTCCTTATGTTATTTGAAGTGAAAATATTTTATTTTATCATGTCTATTCAAATAAACATGACATGCCCTTTTATGCAATTATTGTCTATTATTTTACTTTTACAAAATTGGGACGTTACAGTTTGGAATCAGAGCGAGTTTACATTACTGTAGACTCTGGAAAAAAATAAAAAAATCAGCATCTCACCGGCCACATCGCGCCAAATAAAGGTTAATTTCGAGGACGAAATTATTTTTTGTGGTGGATAGTGCTTTCATCTTTATCCTATACACTTGAGGGTTGAGCGAAACACTTCCCGTGAGTTCTTCCACTGTTAATGGATTTCTGTCTCTTTCAAACTGCTTGTGGATAGTGGATTTTTGACCCTTGACTGGGATGGATCCTATGAGGCATTGCACTCTAATTACATGACTTTTTGATTTTTTCTTGCCTATTGATTGAGGACAATCAAACGTTCAAGTTTGGGGGGTTTGATAAGTTCATTATTTCACTCACTTATCTATATTATTTTTTACTATTTTATGTAGTTTTCTTGAGTTTATATATATAATTCATGCATGAGTATATTATATGTGGTGTTATGCTTGTCATGGTGTGTTTTTGCAGGTTTTAGGCTCAAATTCACTGGAAAACCGTTCCGAAAACAGAGATGTGCAAGAGTAGCAGTGAAGAGTTTATCCACACAAGGAATTCGGGATATTGGCATGTAAATGGATAGAGCTTCGATTTAGCTTTCTAACGCAACTGGAATCGGGTCAATCGGAGTTTGGGAGTGAAAGTTATGGCCAAAACCGTGAGATCGTGCAGATGGGATAGAGCTCGACTTCGACCGTTGGAAAGTCGACCTCGACCGAGGTGAAGAGCTCGACTTCGACCGTCGCCTCTCCACCTTGGTCGAAGTGCGGCAAATCTGGCAGATTTTTGAGTTAAATCCGAATCAAATCATATCTTTAGCCCTAGACTTGATAGGATACACATCCCCCACTATAAATAGTCCCCAAATTCGAGACTTAAACACCATATACCACCTTTTATCATACTTTACACCATATACCATCCTAAATCATACTTTACAACTTTGGGGAAGCATTCAACATCCTTTATTTTCCAGCACGAACCTTTATTTTCTTGTAAGTTATTTTTATGCACTTTTATAATATGTTTTGTTTTAGTTTTCTATCTGCGATGAGTGGCTAGAAACCCTAGCGGGTTCTAGGGCAACGAATATCTATCACATGCATGTTTAATTGATTAACAATATTAATTGCTTGGTTTTAAATTCCTGTTTGAATTGTTTGGATTTAAAATTAATCAGATCGAAAGATAGAATTAATTCTAGGTTTATAGTTGTTAATTGAAGGACTGAAAAGAGAAAATTAATAACAGGAAAAGGAATTCAAATACAATTAACAATCTGTCCTAGGGAAGAGTGTAATTGTAGGGATAATCTGAGGAATTATGAAAGATTGATTAGTATTGTGTTCTTGAGGCCGACAAAGCATATACATTCACATGCTAGTAATCTAGGCTATAATTATCTGACCAAGAAGTTATAGTACATTAAGATTTCCCACCAAAGCAAGTTAATTGATTATGTGTATTTTGATTGATAGTTCGCCCTAGAATCTGTGTCTTTTTAAATATGCTTTCAAAATCTTTAAATTTCCGTTTTGTTTCTTTAAATTCCAAAACTCAAAACCCCTGATTTCTAATAACTCAAACAATCGATCATAGGATCATGGCTAGTACATGAAATAATTTTGTTATACAATTCATCTGGGTTCGACAACCTTAGGGTTAACTATATATTTATTTGCTGCTGTATCTGCAATTAATCTGTAAAATTTTACAGTGATCATGGATCGACCAAATCATCAGTCAGTTATCGGCACCAAATGGGTCTTCAAGAATAAGAGAGACGAAACTAGGAATATAGTGAGGAATAAAGCAAGACTGGTAGCAAAAAGATATGCTCAATTTGAAGGGATCGACTTCGACGAAACTTTTGCTCCGGTGGCAAGACTTGAAGCTATTCGTTTATTCCTTGTTTATGCCGCTCACAATGAATTCACAGTTTTCCAGATGGAAATGATGAGTGCCTTTCTGAATGGGGAACAACCCCCAAGTTTTGAAAAAGGAAATAAAGTTTACAAACTGAGGAAGGCTCCCTATGGGTTGAAGCAGGCTCCTAGAGCTTGGCATGAGACGTTATCTCAATTTCTCCTAAAGAATGGTTTCCGTAAAGGCAAAATCGACACAACATTGTTCAGAATTAAGGATGGATCAGACATCCTTCTGGTGCAGATCTACGTCAATGATATTATATTCAGATGCAGAAACTTGAAGATGTGAGAGAAGTTCGCCAAACTGATACAAAGCAACTTCCAAATAAGCATGATGGGCAAACTTACTTCTTGGGTCTTCAAGTCATTCAGTCCGAAGATGGAATCTTCATCAATCAGAAGAAATATACCAAGGACTTCATCAGCAAGTTCTGTCCAAAAAAGACCAAGCCCTTGAGGATTCTGATGAGCCCAAGTGCTCAGATCAATCTTCATGAAGAAGGCGAAGCAGTCAACCCAACAGCATACAGAGGCATTATTGGGTCACTCCTATACTTAAGTGCCAGTAGGCCAAATATCTCATACTCAGTTGGAGTATATGCGAAGTTTCAAGTCAATCCAAAGAAGTCGCACATGGAGGCTGCCAGAAGAATAGTCAAATACCTCAAAGGGATAGAGTCACTAGGTATTTGGCACCCAAAATCTGACGAGCTTACTCCCCATGCTTATTGAGATTCAGATTTTGGAGGATGCGGAATCTACAGGAAGAGCACAAGTGGAACATGTCAGTTCCTAGGTCACAAGCTTGTAAGTTGGTTCAGCAAGAAGCAGCACTCAGTCGCCATGTCTACAACAAAAGCTGAATATGTTGCTGCAGCAAGCTATTGTGCTCAAGTGCTTTGGATCAAGCAACAATTGCTTGACTATGATGTCAAAACTGGGTGTGTGCCAATTTATTGTGATAATAGCAGTGCAATATGCATCACAAAGAGCCCAGTTCATCATTCCAGAACCAAGAACATCCACATAAGACATCACTTCATCAGAGATCATGTCGAGAAGAAGGATGTATCCGTGGAGTACATCCGAACTGAAGATCAACTGGCAGACATCTTCACCAAATCACTCCCATAAATCAGATTCAAGGAGCTCTGCATAAAACTTGGTCTGTTGGAGATCGACGAGATCCTTATTGAAGAAGAGTGATGTTGAATAAAACTGAGTCCGAGCTCTCATTTTTTGAATTTAAAGGCAGATCGGATGAAGATTAAAACTGAGTTCCAACTCTCAGTTTTCTACAAACTTGGTGTCTCACTCAGCAAGAAAACTTCATACTTACCTTTGAAGAATACTCCCTCACGTGGTGTCAACGCAAATCAGTATGAAGCTCGTCACACAACCAAGAACAAAAGAAGCCACTGCCTAAGGCGTCCGAAGAAGTTGAAACTTACTCCCACTAAGTTTCAAACTTACTTGCTAAAGAAAACCAAGTTCTGGTTTTCACACTTAGAAGATTTCTGAAGGACGAATGCGGAATTAAACTAAGTTCCAACTCTCAGTTTAGTAACTGACTCTTTGTCAGTTTGGAATTTTGAAAGGCGGGATTTCGAATTCCAAAGGCGATCGCTGCAGTTACATCGCTATTAATGTGTATCTTGCATCGATGAATCAGGATTCGACACGTGGATAACGCTCCTTCCCACGTTGCTCCAGTCAAATCTCAAACGCACATTGCGAGGCAACGTATCCCAATCATCACCGAATATCAAGAAACCGAAAGGTCATAAGGTTCACCTACCTTTTCAAATGACTTTTCTCTCTGCTATAAATAGGTGTTCATATGTTTCCTATGTGAAACACTTTTTCTCCTTTCTCCATTGTTGAACCGTTCCTTCCAAGTTTATACTTCGTATTCAACTGAAACTTCCCTTAGATCTGGCAAAATGGTGTTAGAGTCCAACCCTCCAGACATAAACTCACCACCCTTTTTGGGTGTAGTCAAAGAGGGGGAAAAGAAGTATGGGAGGTGCAGAAGACATAAGAAAACTGAGCGTGATGAGGACAAAAAGATTGTAGAAGGAGCAGAAGATATCAGAAGATACCTTCTTCCGTTGTACTCTTATTCTACAAATCAACAAGGCTCACGGCTCATAGTGACGTGCCAAGCAACGGGGCATGTTCACTTAGAGAGCTTCTTCACCTTGTCTCCTTGCCATCAAAGGCACAATTCATAAAGGAGATCTTGGCGAATGAAGAAGAAGCAGGGAGGTGGGAAGAGAAGAAAAGGGAAGACATTACATATTTCCCTCCCATAAAGTGCAAAGCCACCCGCACTGCCTCCCAAAGTACTGGGGGAAGACCAAAATCCAGGAACAGTTTCATCTGTATTCCTTGGATGAGGTGTTCAAGAAATCCAGCAACATCCAATTTGAAAAACATCATAAAGACCGGAAGCAGCCTAGCATAGACTTGAAATAGTTCTGTAATAGGTTTCTTTGTGTTAGTTTATCCATGTACTTGTAATAAGAATTATTAAAGGATAAACTGACTTGTGGATGACAATCTCTTTTTGTCCAACAAAGGTCTTCGTTCTTCATACGCTGAACTTGCACAATCCAGTATAATCAGCAAGCTTCTGACTCTCTCCTACTTAAGATTTAACTGCTCTAAACTGACTTGAAAATTGATCGAGCAATATCTCTCCGAATCTATAAAGAGAAGATCTTAAGTAAAAAGCTGACTTTGAGGGGGAACTTTTCTGAGTTTATGTGACTATTTATCAAACATCTAAAAACTCAAAAGTTATCCACACCTCATCAGCTTAGGTTATAGATGGCTTTGACCACATCAAAAAGGGGGAAATTGTTAGGATTTTTGTTAGAGAAATCCTTCCATACTTTTTGTGTTTTGGTGGGTCAAAGATTGTAAGCCATCTTAGTCAAATTTTCAGAGTCTAGAGTTCTAAACTGTAATCCTTGTATAGGATCGATTGAGTTGTAATAGAACTTAGGCTGAAGATCGAGTAAAGGATAATGCTCGAGAACTAACTACATGCACGCCTAAAACTTGGTTTTCACCAAGTACACTCTTAACCAGAACTGAGTTTGAGCACTCAGTATAAGGTCTACCTTACTGACCAGGAGAAGGCAGTATGAGAGCTTCCCCGTACTGACTAGGAGAAGTCAGTATGAGGGTTTTCCATACTGATCCGCAGAAATTAGTAAGACAATGTTTTCCATACTGACGGTGGACAGTCAGTATGAGGGTCTACCATACTGACCTTGGGAAGTCAGTATGAGAGCTAAACTATACTGACCTTTGAAAGTCAGTATAAGAGCCTCTACCTTTAAAGCTCGAGCTACTCGAAAGATATTGAAGTTCAATCAGACTTAGACATTTATATATGCCAAAGTGTAAGTCAGTACGAGGTTATCCAAACCTAGGTTCCTCAAATTGAGAACTTAGTCTGACATAAAGTTAGTGTATGGTACACTGATGGAGCAGAGCAGAACGCAGACCTAAAGCATGGGCTACGATTGGAAAATATCTTCCATGAGCCTAACGTCTGGATTTATGTGTCTAACAGGCAGAAATTCAATATGCCTAGAGGAAATCCTCTACAAAAATGTCTGCACTTCAACCTTTAGCGGTTAATCAACATACGAAGATTGAACGAACTCTGAGCTAAAATTCTAAAGTCTTCGCACGACAAGTAGGATCTCTCTGCTAAACTCTCTCAGTTTTCGTGTTTCCTTACACGAGACTTGAGTCTTTGACTCAAGTTATATATCGTGCTAACTTCTCTTAGCATGAGACTCAAGTTGTAAAGCTGAACCTCTTCTGTGGTGAATATATTTTTCTGAGATATATTCATAGTAGTCAGTTTCCTAGTCTGGGATACTGATTTTCACGGGTGTATGCCAACCACCTAAATTCTGGGTAGAATAGTAAATATCCAACCACCTGAGTTCTGGGAAGAACAGTAAACATCCAACCATCGGGAAGAAAGCTGTTGGGTGCCGTCCTCACTTCAACCTGAAGACTGAGTCTGCAAGGAGTTCCTAGGCTAGTGCCACAGCTGACCGAAGGACGGAGGCGCCGATGGACTGTGTACAGATCGTAAGGAGGCTTGTGTTTACTTAGTGAATATGTAGGATATTGAGATCCGAACACTATAAATCTTGTGTGTTGTTTACTGTTTTACTTTCATACTTGCTCTATTTTTCCTGTTTCACAAACTGACTTTTGAAACCTTCAATACTTGTCCAAGTATTGAAGAGTATATGCTGTGAAACTGACTTAACCAGAACAGACCTAAGCTTAAATCTTCTACACATTAAACTGACTATACTCTGTTTATCCGAACCAGTGCAATTGTCTTTTAATACTTCCGTTGCATAGATAAATCTTCAGCTGCACAGTTTAGCATTCTAATTTCGGGACCAACATAGATCTTGAGCCATACTTAGTGAAACTAAGTTTCTCGCACGAACACTTCTTTAAATCTCGAGCAAATCCTTTGCTCGATCTTCAACACCTAGATTCTATTACAACACGACTAACCTATACATGTATTACGTTTTAGAACTCTATAGACTTAGTGCTAAAGTGAATTTTGACATATCAAAACATCAAATTAAGGACAAAACTAAAATTTAGTTCCTAACAACTATTATAAGCTATTTCTTTGGATTCAATAAGATAATAATTATTTCATGTTATCATAGATATGAAATAATTTATTTGATGGATACATGGATTCAACCTACTTTTATTCATATAATTATTTTAAATATAATATTGTATTTATATTTCTACATTTTTTACTTTTATGTAAAATTTCATTTAAATATAAAGTGTGTCAAAAATTATTAACATAGAAAATGTATGCTTTAAAGCAAAGTGTGAAAATAATGTTAAATTTTAAAATGTGCTAAAGTTTATCTATATAAAATATATTAAAAAAACACATATTATTATTAATTAATAAGATTAAGACAGGTACATAGAGATAAATAATTGAAGCGGGAGAGCTCCAACAAATAAACTAAAATTACAACAAACTTAATTTACAGAGAAAAAAAAAAAACAAAAGGCAAACAAAATAAATGAAAATAAAAAGTCAATTAGTAAACAATGTTTGACAAATCTCAGAGAAAACATCGAATATCATCCCATGATACGACGTCGAATTCAACGACAGGAAGCAGCGCAGCAGCCGCTCCAAATCCTCCGCCGCGAATATCCCTTTCTCCATAATCATCTCCACCATCGACGCTCTGAAGTCTCCGCGAGGATCCCTCGACCTCTTCTCCACCGCGTAGCTCTCTCCGATCACCGCGAAGCTGCTCTTCTTCATTCTCCGGCGGATACCGCCGCCTTTACGACGGCGGGAGCCGTTGCCGTTATAGTACAGCTGAGTCGAGATGGGGTCGGATCCCAGCTCGCGCTCCGCGGCGCAGGTTCTGCTCTGCTTTTTGGCACCACCATTGGTTCCGGCGGCGGTGGTTATCGGGCGGCTGTTGAAGGAGTTGGCGGAGGAGAAAGAGCAACGCGCCGTCTCGTCGATGCTCTTCATCTCTTCGCGGACTCGGAATCTGGTGGTGGTGGTGGTGGCGGTTGGGAGGCGGAAGGAGTCGCCGGAGTTGGAGGAGAGGCTGAAGAAGGTTTCGGTGTCGACGTCGTCGGTGCTGGTGAAGCAGCTGCCGTTGGAGGTGGAGGTGGAAGAGGTTTTGAGATGGGGTTTGGTTTTGATGGAGGGATGGTTGAGAGAGAGAGAGGAGTGGTCATGAAGTTTGTTGAGGGGAATGGAGGTTTGTGCAACATCGGGCAGATTTCTGAACTGGCAAGAAGTGAAAGAAGAAGGGAAAAGGCGAGAGAGTTTGAGCATCAAGTGATGGTTGTCCATGGCAAACGCAGTGTCCAAAATTATTTGGATGGCCTTGGATTTTATATAGACTTAGAGAGAGAGAGAGAGTTATGAAACCTTGGCGAGTAAGATTGAGGATGGACTATAAAGAGTGTTGCTTTAGTTAAACAAATATTAAAGGTATAATAAATTTATTTTATAGTTATTCATGTCACATAAAATATATATGATTCATTCATTCATGCATAATGTGAATCGGTGATACTTCTTTCAACTCAAAATGAATCCACGTGTCATATTTTGTATGACTGATGTTCGTGAAATTATTTTACTAAGAAAAAAATTGATAATTACATTATGAAAACTACAATAAGAAAGCCTTTTCTCTAAAATTAGTAAATAAAATCATTTAAAAAAAGAAGAAGTTTTGTACACATGTAAGTGACCAACAGAAAGAAAATATTTCACATAGTTCCCGCATCACACAACGAATGAATAAGTAGTGAAGAGTCTTCTACTGAGACGCATTGATAAAAACGTCCAATCCAGCACTAAGAAATCATAAATTTAATATTTTTTAAAAGACAAAAACATGCGTTAGGCACGCCTAAATAGTTTAGGCGGGTTTTATTCTATCCAAATGGGTTCATCCATCCTAAATATGGTTTATTAATCCCAATTAGAATATATTAAATGAGTTTGGGTTGGGTTAATGGATAAAATCTGCCTAAATTATTTAGATCTGCCTAACCTGAGAGTTTAAATAAATATATTTCACTTTAAAAAATCGCGTGAAGACACTTTAACATAAATTATCCACTCATATATATGCTACTTGATAATGACTATGAGAGTTATATTCTTGGCAAAAACTTGTGTTAGGCACGCCTAAACGGTTTAGGAGGGTTTTATCCATACTCAAATGGGTTCACCCATCCCAAATAAGGTTTATTAATCCCCAATTAGAGTATATTAAATGGGTTTGGATTGGGTTAATGGATAAAATCTTTCTATATTTTTAGGTTTTTGGCTAGGAAAAAAACCTTTACGATTTACGAATACTGGGTTGATCAAATAGACATTCACGTAAACACAAAGTTACATTGAAGTGATATGACTTCATGCATGTTAAAGTTCATGCATGTTAGACTTTCATACATGTTGAAGTTTGTGCATGTTGGAGTTCTGATTTGTTGAAGTTAGCAGAAGTTAGTTTGTGTCTGAGTAGTGTGAAGCTGAAGTCTGTTATTTTGGAGGTTACGTTTTATAAGTAACCAGATAGATTGATGACACGTGTTCGAGATCTGGGGAATTAGTTGGGAGAAAGAATTTAGTTGTTGGAGGAGTCTGTTACAGTTAGCAGCAGTTAGACAGAAACAGTCATCTTCTTCGTTCAGCTGTGAGAGAGAAAGTTTCAGAGAGATTTCTTCAGTGTGTTTTCTGTGTGTAATCGTGTAGCCAATTTCGTCCAGCAATAAAATCATAGTATAACCCTCCGTGGATGTAGGCAATTGCCGAACCACGTATATTGGTGTGTTGTTGTTTGTGTTGATCATTTTCGTCGTCCATTTCGGTAACAAAGTGGCGCCGTCTGTGGGAATCGGGGCGACGGTGATCAAATTCTGGGATTGAGAAATTGTCACGCAGAGTTCGTGTGAGCAGCAGCGAGGTTCTTTGAGGAAATTCGTTTTCTGTGAGTATTTCTGTTTCGTCTGTGATTAATAAGACATCGAGTAGTCTTATGTTTGGATTTTCTGGGTTTTCTGTATTCGGTTTTGGGAAGTTTAGAACTGCTGTTCGTTGATTGCGAATTGTGTGGAATTTGTGTGATTGGAACTCTCTGATTCAGTTTTGGATTTTCTGGGAAATTTCTGGTTTGCGAATTTTCTGTGAAGAAAGGGAATTATCTGTGTTTGATTGTTATGGCTTCAAGTCGAGTTGAAATCGATAAGTTTTCTGGGAAAAATGATTTTGGGCTCTGGAAGATTAAGATCCGAGCTATACTGTCTAAAGAAGGGCTGGTAGATGCCCTTCTGCCCGACTCTGACAAAGCATTTGTTGGAGAGACAGCTGAGAAGAAGGCAAAGTTGATGGATAATGCCATGAGTTCTCTACTCCTTAGTCTGGATGACAAGATTCTGCGCGAGGTCTCCAAGGAGAAGACTGCTGCAGACATATGGAAGAAGTTACAGAAGCTGTACATGACTAAATCTATAGCAAACAGGATTTATATGAAGCAACGACTCTATGGTTTCAAGTTTAATGATGACAGAAACCTGCTAGATCAGCTAGATGACTTCCACAAGGCTGTGGATGAGCTTGAAGGTATTGGGGTAGAGATCAGTGATGAAGATAAGGCCATACACCTCCTAAATGCATTGCCTAAATCCTACTCAAGTGTGAAGGATGCTATGGTGTATGGAAGATCAGATGGAATCTCATTAGAAGATGTACTTTCAGCCATCAAACAAAAGGAAATGGAGAAGTGTTCAGTGGTTATCAGAAATGATCAGAGTGGAATGGGGTTGTACATCAAGAAAGGTCAAAAAGGCAGTTTTCAAAAGAAGAATCAGACTTACAACAAAGGAGGAAGCCAAGACAGATCCAATCCAAACCAAGGAAAGGATTACAAACCAACATATGTTCAGAAGAAGCCTTATGGAGCTTCACAGCAGCAAGAGGCAAGGGTTCCTGGTAATTTTCAGGAGTCTAGAGTGTGCCACTACTGTAAGAAACCAGGCCACTTAATAAAGGACTGCAATGTGTTGAAGCAAAAGAATTTCTACCAACAAAGAGGGTCCAACCTTATAAGTTCAACAAATGATGTAAGTTCAACAGATGAGATTCTCAATGTAATGGAGGCTGGTGGAGATGATTCCTGGATCCTTGATTCAGGATGTTCCTTCCATATGTGTCCAAGGAAGGAATGGTTTGTGGATCTAACCTTGAAGGACATGGGCACTGTGATCCTTGGTAACAATCAAGTTTGCAGGATTGAAGGTGTTGGATCTGTTAAACTCCAAAATCATAAGGGAGAAGTCAAAACTCTAACAGATGTGAGGTTCATCCCTCAAATTCAGAGGAACCTCATATCCTTGGGTACACTTGAAGCAAGAGGTTTCAAGTTTGTTGGAAATGGAGGCACTGTTGTAGTCTGCAAGGGAGATGTTGAAGTTCTGAAAGGAAGAAGGTTGAACAGCATATATTACCTGTTTGCAGAGACAATTTGTGGTGAATCTGGGGTTGTTAAAGCTGTGGACTGCAAGCTTTGGCATCTTAGGACTGGACATATCAGTCACAGAGGCTTGGTTGAACTAAAGAAGCAAGGGCTAATCAGCTATGAGGCTGAACTTGATCTTAGCAGTTGTGAGGAGTGCATATTAGCCAAAAGCAAGAAGTTACCATTCAAACCAAGTCAAAGGAGAAGCAGCCAACCTTTAGATTACATACATGCTGATTTGTGGGGGCCATCTAGGACAGAAACACTTGGTGGAGGAAGATACTTTCTGTCCATAGTTGATGATTATAGCAGGAGAGTGTGGGTTCATATTCTGAAAACAAAAGATGAAGCTGCTCAGAAATTTAAAGAGTGGACCTACTTGGTTGAAAATGAGAAAGGAAGGAAGATTAAATGCCTAAGAACTGATAATGGCATGGAATTCTTGAGTGAGGAGTTTGATTCCTTTTGCAGACAAAAGGGAATCAAGAGACACAGAACCACTCCATACAATCCACAACAAAATGGAGTGGTTGAAAGGATGAATAGAACCCTTTTGGAAAGGGTGAGGTGTTTGTTGCTCGGAGCTGGTTTGTCGAAGGGGTTTTGGGGTGAGGCTTTGGCTATAGCCTGTCACTTGATAAACAAGTCACCCTCTACTGCATTGGAGCTCAAAACTCCAGATGAGATGTGGTATGGGAGAAAACCACATTACTCTTATTTGAGACCCTTCGGTTGTCTTGCTTATGTTCATACTAGGCAAGATAAGTTAGCTCCCAGAGCTTTGAAGTGCATCATGCTTGGTTATCCTACTGGCACGAAAGGATATAGGTTATGGTGTATAGAGCCAAACCAACAAAAGGTCATTACTAGCTGGGATGTTACATTCAATGAGCTGGTGATGCCTTATTTGCAGAGGAAAGATAAGGGTGTAGTATCTGAAGAAGAAGCATCTGAAACAGCTTATGATTTCAAGGATGTGAAGGATGAACCTGAAGTTGAAGAACAAAAACCTGAAACTTCTGGTGCAGAAAAGTCTGACATCAACAGACAGCCAACTCTAACAAATTACTGGTTGGCAAGAGACAGAGTGAGGAGGGAGATCCATCCTCCTAGAAGATTTTCAGAGGCAGATGCTATTTTTCTGAGTCTAAATATTGCAGAGAAGCTGCAAGATACAGAGCCAAAGACATTTGAAGAAGCATGCACAAGTTCAGAAAGTACACTTTGGCAAGAAGCTATGATTGAAGAGATGCAATCACTAAGAAAGAATGAAACTTGGATCCTTGCAGATAAACCAAAGTTTCAGTCAGTAGTTGGTTGCAAATGGGTGTTCAAAAGGAAGATTGAGAAGTCAGATCCACCACAAGTGAGATACAAGGCAAGATTAGTTGCAAAAGGTTTTACCCAAAAGGAGGGAGTGGATTACACTGAGGTGTTCTCACCTGTTGTTAAACATTGCTCAATTAGGATCCTATTAGCTATTGTGGTGCAGCAGTATCTTGAGCTACATCAGTTAGATGTTAAAACAGCTTTCCTACATGGTGAATTAGAGGAAATCATTTATATGGATCAGCCACCAGGGTTTGCTGAACCTGGAAAGGAAGATCAAGTATGTTTGTTGCAGAAGTCGCTTTATGGGTTGAAACAAAGTCCGAGACAGTGGAACAAACGGTTGATGCTCACATGTTAAAGATTGGCTTCAACAGGTCTAAGTTTGACAAGTGTGTCTACCTGAAGCAAGGCTGTGATTCTAGTTTGGTGTACTTACTCTTATACGTAGATGATATGCTTCTAGCTGGGAAGCATATATCTGATATCAAGCAAGTCAAAGCTGACTTAAAGGCAGAGTTTGACATGAAAGATCTAGGTGAAGCATCTAGGATCTTGGGGATGGACATTTAGAGGGAAAGATCAGCTGGGAGATTAAAGCTACAGCAGGAAGAGTACTTACTCAAGGTTATTGAGAAGTTTGGCATGAGACAGCATAGGTGTCTTGCTTTACCTCTGAGTGCAGACACAAAATTGAGTGAAGAAATGAAGCCAAACACTGAAGAAGAGCTGAGGTATATGGATCAAATACCATATGCAAGTTTGGTAGGGAGTTTGATGTACATGATGATATGTACAAGGCCTGATATATGTTACTCGATTAGCATGACAAGTAGATTCATGTCATGTCCTGGAAGAGATCATTGGAATGCTTTGATGGGAATCTTGAGATATCTTAAGGGTACTCTACATCTTGGGTTGGTGTTTGAAACAAAGGTGATTCCAAGACCAAAGTTTCAATATTGCTTGGAACTAATGGGAGTTTGCTGATCTTGTGATCAGCTTGTGCGTTCTGTAATGGAACTAGCTTGAGGGAAATATTGTGATGGACATGTTTGGTGATTCGGGCATACATGAAGTCAGGAGGGAGATTTGAAGTGATATGACTTCATGCATGTTAAAGTTCATGCATGTTAGACTTTCATACATGTTGAAGTTTGTGCATGTTGGAGTTCTGATTTGTTGAAGTTAGCAGAAGTTAGTTTGTGTCTGAGTAGTGTGAAGCTGAAGTCTGTTATTTTGGAGGTTACGTTTTATAAGTAACCAGATAGATTGATGACACGTGTTCGAGATCTGGGGAATTAGTTGGGAGAAAGAATTTAGTTGTTGGAGGAGTCTGTTACAGTTAGCAGCAGTTAGACAGAAACAGTCATCTTCTTCGTTTAGCTGTGAGAGAGAAAGTTTCAGAGAGATTTCTTCAGTGTGTTTTCTGTATGTAATCGTGTAGCCAATTTCGTCCAGCAATAAAATCATAGTATAACCCTCCGTGGATGTAGGCAATTGCCGAACCACGTATATCGGTGTGTTGTTGTTTGTGTTGATCATTTTCGTCGTCCATTTCGGTAACAACATGCATGCACAACTCTAAGTTTGATTTAAAAATTATCAATAATTTTTTAAGTAACATAAGTCGACATTATCATTTATCTCTTTGAAAACATGTAAATATTGAATATTTTTTATATAAAGATTATAAATAAAAAAAAAATTAGATCAATTATTGATAATAATAATAATAATAATTTATATAAAAAAAAAGTCTGTATGTCATTCAATTTAGAAATGATGAGTGACAAGTTGGAATCATGATTTCATGTTGTAGTCACGTGACGAAGCAATTACTCTAACCACATACGGCACTCATTTTTTGACTTTATAAAATAAATAAATATTAATTCCAAAAGATATCTAGTTTCCATCTGAAAAGAATAATTTTGCCTTTTAATTTTTCTGGCTTAATTATTAGTCTCGACTCCATGCAAGATTTTATACCCAATTCCAAGAATACCCGCATGCATGTACATGCATATAAATATAATCTAGCTCGATGCCCCATTTTATTTTTAGTTTCGTGGGATAATCACAATTAAATTAACTTCAAATTAAATATAGTAAATCTCATTTTTAGTTATTGTTAATGATTAAACATATCAAATTAGTTAGTATATAAGTGAATTTATGATTTGATTAAATACCGTATAATCGATATATAAAAATACCGAAATACCAAATCGTATCAAAAAGATACTAAAATTATCAAGTTTTTGGCATTATCATAATTTTTTTTTGTAAGGTATCATACCATACCAGCACATACCATACTGAGAATATAATAATATTTTTTATTTTAAAATAAAATCAAACATATTAAAAATAAAATTATATCTTATCTCTTCACCTTATAACAATATTATTGATACAAACATATTTATTGAATAAATTAGAAAACATTACTATTAACGATAATAATAATAAAAAAACTTATTAGCATTTAAAATATAAATTTTATAAAATTATTTTAAGAATAATTCGAAAGGTATAGTTATAAGTAAATTGAATGTATATGTACGGGGAAAATTGCTCCGTGTGCAACGGCGCATTCCCTCTGCAACAGAATGTCGATAAGCTCCTGTCTTTTTCAAATTCCCCAAATTAATAAAAACAAATCTCCAATCTAAATTAAAACTTCAAAATAATATTTAATCGTTTGGTTCAACTTTCTAGGGCATTATTATCAACCCTAACATTGATGGGCTGACTCTCATTTCTTAGGAAAATGAAATTTAATATATTATTTTCAATTAAAATGGTATCTTTATTCAGTGAGAAGCTTCCAACAACTCAAAAACACAAATTTGGTGTGCATTTCAAACTCGAACTCCCAATTCCTCCAAATGCAATACGACACTTTTTTGTTTCAGCTTTTTCCATCTTCCCTCATAAGTCAATCGAAATTTTATTTCTATTTTTAATACTAATACAACACATTCTCCCTCAAACACATAATCTCGAAGACAATTTCTTATTTATCTATTCTCACATAAATTAACGAATTGCATAAAGTATAAAGAAAATGCACAAAATAAACCAAGATACAGATATAATATAATATATATAAAATCACTAAAAACATATAAAATTAATTGACGTAACTTAAGTTCTTTTTTTGGTTTTGGCAAATTAGTTGAATATGAATTTTGGCAATAACTTCTCATTTTATCTTAAAATTTTGAAATTAATATTAAAAGAATAAAATAGAGATGATTTCAAGAAGCTATTTTATTTAATAATTGAGTAGGAGGGATCTCATTTTCTATGTAATCCAATCCTAATTAAATCTCATAATATCTTACCAATCAAACCAAAATCGAATAATATTTTACGAAATTCTCAATAACAATTAACTATTTAGTTTGATCAATACATTAATTTATGAGTAAAATAAAATTTTGACTAGAAAATAAATAGACTTTTGCTCATATTGTGTCCAAAATTAAAAATACTGTTATGCATGAGAGTTTATGTAACTGATACAATGCACATGGAAATTTCAAAACTTCAAACCCCCAAAAACATACCAAAAGCTATCAAACAAAACTAGTTGTTTTTGGACAATCAAAAATCATATAAAATATTTGCCCACTATTTCATTGTCAGACTAATACAAATATATATATATATATATTCTCAAATAATGTTTATTAGTTTGAGTTTCAATAAAATTTTGACTTATGTTGATGTGATATATGTTGTCATAGAATTTGGGTCACTCCTTGTCTTCTTTTATTATGTACTTATCCGCCTCATGTAAAACCCAAATATATCCCACTTTATTCTTAATTTAATTATTTCTCAGAAGAAAAAAAAAACAAATCTTAATTTATTGAATATTTAAGTTAAGTTCCACAAATGAGTGACCACACGTATGCATAATTTTTGAAAAATGAATTGAAAATTGCTGTTACAATGTCGTATAGCTGCTGAACTTTAATTAGAAGAATCTGTGGAGGTTTTTGGTGGGATTTTTTTTAATTTTTCTTTCCTGTTATTTTTTAATTTTAAAGTGTTTTTTTTTTGTTTTTATGGGTGTCCTATTTTTGTCCTGGCCTAAAATTTTAAAAAATGGAACCATCATTTTCTTGAAGAGTGACACCTTGCGTCATATAATAAGATTATACAAGGGGAATTTTCGAAGATGGAGACGTCACCTAACTATTTTCCTTTTTCGAAATATGGCAATATCTAGTTTCACATTTCGCTAAAACCAACCATAAATTACCCACTAAGTAAGTATTTAACATCGTTGCTAAAACAAGATTTATTGGAAAATGAGCGTACTTTCGTGCATAATACATATGAATAATTAAGCTCAAAATATTTAAACATAACTATCAAGCAAAAAATAAAAATAAAAAGAAGACTGTAAATAAGTTTTAATGTGGAGTATTGGTTTTTCCAGACGAAGGATGTAATTTATTCTTCTTTAATACAAATTACTCTTTACCATTCCTGTAATATCCCGATTTTAATTAAGCTGATTAATGCTTAATTAAATTAAATAAAAAGGATATTATTTTTTTGCAAATTTAATTATTGTTTGCTTTTGAGACGAAATTTAACGAGATGGGTTAATTAAAGCGAGCATTTATTTATAATTGCATAATTAATCGGGAGAATGCAATTTAAATCAAACCCGAGAATATTAATTATCGGAGGAATTTATACACGAGTTAAGGCGGAGTATTTGAAGTGGTAGGTGGGGGAAATTTTTGAATGGTAGGTGGGGGAAATTTTTGATGGGTTTATTTAAATGTAAAAAAAAAAAAAGGAGTTATTACTCCAATTTTTCAACACCATCCCGACACCATCCCCTAACCCTCTCCCCACACCCTCCCATAGCTGCCACTTTCTCTCTACTTTTTCGGCCGCATCCGACCACCGCTCGACGAACCACCACCACCCTCAAATAGCCCTCTCTTCTAGCTTCAAATTGAGATAAGGTGGAGCTCGTGAGGTGGAGTATCGAGCGAGATATCGAGGAGAGAAGGAGGGTCGCTGGACTGTGACGAATCCTTCCCAGCCCAGCCAGCCTCGCTGCCCCATCTTTCCGTCCATATTCCGGCTACCACAGACCGCCGTCGGCCACACAACTACCACCATCTTGAAGCTTGTTCTTCAAGGTTTCCGTGAAGCTAAAGTACGAGTCGTGAGACTGAGTGTCGAAGGAGATACGGAAGAGAGAAGTCACTCCACTCCCAAACCATTCCAGCACCCCCACCCATTTCTCTCTCCACGCTGCCCTGTTCCCAGCGCGATTCCGGCCAACTCCGACAACAATTTGACGAGCCACCACCGCCATCTGAAAGATCGTTCTCTAAGCTTCGATTTGAGTACTCGTGGGCTTCGAGAGGACGAGGAACAAGAAAGTTATCGTAGAGAGAAGTAAGGCCGCCGGAGTGGTGAGAATCCGATTTTCAGATTTTCATATCTTGTTTGAATGCGATTTTCTCGAACAAAGACTCATATTTTCGTGTTCCCTAGTCCCTAAGGAGCATTTTGGTACCAAGAAGTGCGAGTTTCCTCGCCGGAAAAACCACATCGCCACCGCCGTCACTTTCCAACTCCGGTGAGCTTCGCACATCTCCAATTTTACGTCGTTTTCCTTGCTTTGAAGCATGTATTCGTGTCCCCTTGAGTCTAGGACCTTATATATGTGATTTCATGTGGTTATGGGTGGTTGGATTGTGAGAAACAGCGAGTTGCAGGTCGGGGGTGCGTTTCTGCCGAAGAGGAAGATCCATATCGATCTGAAAGAAGATCCATATCGACTTGAAAGTGGTCGATATGCCCTCTGTTCCAGGTCGATATGGGCAGGCTGAAAGGGGAAAACTTGATTTTTCGTGTTTGTCTCGATCTGATTTAAGTTATTCTCAATTTTTAAGTTTAATATATGTTTATCCAAGCATGTTAAACATATTTAAGGTGTAGGTTATTATAATCGAGAGTCGGATTAAATTCTATTTTGATTAAGAGAGGTTGAAGCATGTTAAATTAAAGGGGAAGCATGTGACATGTTGATTGGGAATTTTTGAGTTAAATATATGATTTTGGGAGCATGTTGGGCGCAACACATGCATAGATATTAATGATTTGGATCGAAAGAAAATTATGGAAAATATGTGGAAATTTAGTTTTGTTGAGGTTTACCGTTGTCCTAGATCGCTTATCCTAATTGGGTACACCGTGATTAATTGTAGGAATTTGAGAACGAGGATCATTGAGCTCAAGCATCTAAATAAGCCAAGTAAACGAGGTGGGAAACTATTTCAAATCTATAAAAAAAAAACAAAATGCGTGTTTTCTTTTCAAAATGCGTGATAAAATGTTTTGCTTTTAAATTGAAATTGCTATGCTTATTTTGTGTTATCATTATCTGTCCTCTGTCGTTTCCCAACGACAAGAGAGAATAACTAATGAGTTTGGAACCAGGTTCTCATAACTGCGCTAGAACTCAATTAGTACATATGGCGTAGCAACTCCATATGATGGGAATTTGAAAGTTATAAGGTGGAATTTGTTATACAGGAATGTGGAATTGTGAATGAGAATGTTGATGATTGATTGTGAATTATGATTAATAAGCGATCGGGTCTCAACAAGGATTTCTGAGACTAGTGCACTCTAGATGACAGTAGGTTGAGTGTTTATTCATTCCTAACTGATCATCGTAACTTGGAAGTCGGCCAACTTCCAGTTACAACCCTGACACAGATATGATAACATCTAAAATAACACACGTGTGGAAGAAAATGTTTTGGCTAACACGGTTCTTTTCAACAAAACCCCGTGTTTAGCTGTGTGAGTTGCATAGCATATTTCCTATATAATGTATGTTTTTGGCATGTTTCTCACTGGGTACGAAAGTACTCAGCCCTCGCGTTATTTCTAAAACGTGCAGGTTAAGCAGCTTGGATGGAGGTAGCGGGGTGTAAGCTGGAGATGTGAAGAGTTTTGCAAAGAATAAGATCCTGTGACATGTATCATCATATACATGTCACCATCACGTTACACACAGCTGCACCGCTCTCTGAAAACCCTTCCCTTTTGAATGTTTTAAAGACTGAAGTTATGTTTAATTTTCTAGACTCGAAGGATTTGTACTTCTGATAAACTGCTTTTATTTGAAATTAAGTCTTCTTCTTATTTAAATATTTTGGAAATGCTCATAAAAACCTGAAACATCAATGTAACGTGGCCCCATATTGGGAAGGTCAGATGGGGGCGTTACAATTCCCCATCAACTTCAAAAACTCTTAAAACATGAAAGTTTTTTTTAAAAAAATACGGTGGCGTTTTTTTTAAATAGTAATACTTTTATTTAAATTAACACCCAAAATTATCATGCAAACTTAAATTCTTGACCTTTTGATAATGAGTAATGTAATTTCATCTCTAGATCCTGAGTGAGGGACGTGATGGCATTTTTGACTATATCAACTTAAATGAATTTATATGAAAATTAATTATACGTAGCTTTCTATATACTCCCTCCGTCCCAGGACACTTGCAACGTTTTCCTTTTTGGTCCGTCCCATAACACTTGCAACGTTTCCTTTTTTGGAAATTTTTTATTAATTAATTACCCACTAAACCTACTCTACATTTACCCCACTATCTCTCCTAATCATTAACCTACTAATCCTATCCCACTAACTCTTCTAATCATTTTTTCTTAACCTCCGTGCCGGGTCAAACGTCTCAAGAGACCCGGGACGGAGGGAGTATTATTTCATGAAAGTAGAATTTTAATTTCCAGAAGCTAGAAATTACTCATAATATATGAGCCAAAAATCGTAAAACTAATATTTCTAGTAACGTCAATCGACTTCTCCGTCCCGGGTCATTAACCCCATTTTGAACAAACACAATAACTAATATTTGTGAGTGTAGTAAAATTAATATTTTATTGATGTGAGAAATTCTTTTCCATTTTAGCAAATGAGACTAATGAGGCGGGACGGAGGGAGTACTAAGTTTCAATGTCCACATTTATTGGAAAGTTTTTCTTAAATTTACAAAACCTTATTTTTTTAATGTCATAGTTCGAATAGTTTAGCTAATACTCCCTTCGTCCCGCAGGAGTAGTCTCATTTCTCATTTTTGTTTGTACCATAAAATATCCTATTTTCCTAAAATGACAAATTTCTTCACACTCACCAATAAAATATTAATTACTCTACACTCAGAACCCTTAATTCCCGTGCCAAAAAGAAATGGGACTATACTAATAGGACGGAGTGAGTTCCCTCCTATTTTGGGATACTGTAGTGTATATGATATTATAGCCATGTTGCATCTCCTTGTATAGTTATATTATAAACTCAATGAATTTCCCCCAAAAATTCAATTTTTGGACGCTAGCCTAATGGACTTCTACTATTACTTCTCTAAACCTAATTCCATGAGTTTAAACACGTGCAAGTGCAATCCGGCCCAACTCGTTAGCCCCAAAAGAAAAGCAAAGCACTAGATGAGTGTAGAATTCACAAAACAGATCCTAACCAACATGAATCAATTATTCAAACCAAAAGGACACATTTAAAAATGCATAAATCAGCAAACATATTATCACAACTTAAGTTGTTCATTGCTCATTCAATAAAACTGCAGAAAAAGAACTATTTATATATTCAAGTAAAAATACCTTGAAAAGTAAACCAACTGCCTCTGTGGCTTCCTTCACCTACATTCCCTTCTAAACTTTCCCTGTAACATTCTGGCATTCGATTTTCGAGTACGATCCATCCCTTGATACTGTCCTTGTCCTTTTCTTTTAGATTCGTACAAGACAGACCTGTACAGTCGCTGCTTATGGAATACAAACACAAACCATCAGGAGAGATTTGGACCACGATCATAGGATGTTGGATCATGGGATTACAGATGATTAGTGCTTCAGCCAGTAGTTCCGTAGCTGGGACATGTGCAGCAGGATCTCGTCACGACCTTGATTTGTGACACTACTGGTCATAATCCAAGGTGGTGCAGTCTGGAAGAAATCACGTATCAACTCCAGAAAGTCCTGTACATTTTCTTCAGGTCGTTTCCCTCCATTCTTTTTCTTCTTCCGTTTATCACATTTTGTGAATATCAAAGTCATGGGAATCTACAGGAAGCAAATGAGATCACGACATTCAGAACCACTTGAGTTTATATCAGAAACAGATGATTGAAACATGCAAGACTAGTTGAATGAGCTAACTAATGGATTTTGTGCAACTTTAAGCTGAAGACTTGATAAGTTCGCTAACTTATCAATTAGTTTTAGGTTATTTTTCCATGTCTTTATCGCATTTGGCTTGTTATATTTGCATTTGCCTTGGTATTGGTGGGGTGTTTTTGCAGGTTTTGGGTTAAAAAATGGCTAAATGTGAAAAATGGTCGAAAAGCACATGCCTCTGTATCAACAGACGCATGGCACGGAGGACTGGCAGCTCAACGCAGGAGGTCGACGGGTGAAGGCTGTGTCGATCGACACGGAGGAAATATTTGAAAAACTCGGCCCAATTCGAAGATAAATATATTTTTGGCCCTAGATCTTGTAAGATTCACATCTACCTTTACAAATACCTATGTATTTTCGAGTTTTAGAGACTTTTATCATATTGAGCAATTGTGATTTACATACAGTTGAAGAATCGAGTCAAAATTGGACAAGTCTGGAGTCGAATTCTGCAATAGTTCTTCTTTAATGCCAATTTATTTCAAATTTTATCTCTTTATGTCGAATTCTATCCAACATGCATGATTAATTAAATTCTTTTCTTATCAAGGTTCATGAAATTCTGGTTTAATTCTCAATTTAAATCTGTTGGCCACTTATTTAGGTTACTAGTTAATTAACTTGAGACTCAAAAAGTAAAAGTTGTTAACGGAATAGGATTTCATAATATGGTATTAATTATTGTCTAAGAAGAAAGTAATAATCATAGGAATAAATCTGATGTTTTATAGAGTTCTTAAATTGATCTAGAAACCGAAAGAGTATAGGCTTTTAACAGTCAACTTTGTGATTGCCCAATCAAGGAACAATGATTTTCTGATGTTTCACTTTGATTGATAAGGATTATTTTTTCTATTACACGTCATGCAGTACAGGAATTAATCCCTAGATTCTGTTCTTCTCTCTTTGATTTCAAAACCCTCTTAATTTCATTGCACTGGACTTTAAAATTGCATAATTATTTTTTTGAAAACCCCCAAAAATTTCTCAATTGATTCGCTCAAACAATTTTCCAAAAAACTACATTTCAATACATAAAATTGTTCGTTATTTCAGTCCTCATGGGAACGATAATTTTATTTGCCAATTGTTCGTTATTTCAGTCCTCATGGGAACGATAATTTTATTTGCCACTATTTTATTAGCCTTTGCTAGTTGCTAAAATAATTTAGTGATCAAGACTCCATCATATGACAAACCAGTGAGGCACAGAGGTTGGAGTACTAACCTCATTTTTTCCCAACCAACTTGCATACTCAAGATCAATCTTTTTTGCAGGAATGCTGGCATCAATCAGAAGGAAAACAGAGACGAGGGTTGGGCGGTTGAGGAAGTAGTCTTTGGTGAATTTGTCCCAATCTGTACGAACCTCATGTGGAGCAGCAGCATACCTTTTCAACACAAACAAAGGACAAATAATTAGACCAATTTTCAACGCCACCTTAATAGTGACGAGATGATAGGATAACATAACACACTGCTCAAATCATCATACTTCTGATCCCTTAGCATTCTCAAATCAAAACTATATTTTTTTTAATCCTTAAAGAACATTCAATCACCAAAAAGGCCTTAAACTTAAAGGGGATTAAGAGACGAATCATTTTCACTAGAACATACATCAAGGAATACTTAAAGACAGTAACAATAGATAATAAAATTTGGAACAACAAATTTAGTATTCTATCTTTGTTCTTCCCTAGCATTACTCAACTTTCTTGTTCTTCTATTTTGCAAGTTCATTCATAGTCTCTCTCATTTAGACTAGGCTAACTAGCCTATGGCCCTCATACGACGCCAGATTTGCCTACTTTTGAGTCAGTTTTAGCTGCTTTTATCGTATCTAGATAGGGTGATTGTTGAGGGGAATGCCTAACTGAGCGTTGAGGGGAAAGAGGTGGATAAATGGCCTAATCCATATGAATTTAGGATTGTTGAGGGGACTGCCCAACTGAGCATTCTCCGAGGACTGGAAAGAACCTGACTCAAGGTGCACTTGACTGCACCTCTTCATGTTAGGCAATTGATATACATACTGGAGAAGTCCGGCAATCGAAATAGCAAAATATCCGGGATTGGCTTTTTGCAAAGATCTGATGAAATAGAGGAATTTGAATTTCAAATCTGAGGCAAAGATTGAAACATGCCAAGAATTAGGAAGGCTCAGTCGTTTTAGACATGAATTTAGGGAAGGAGAACTGTGGCCAAATCTAAGGGTATATATGTTTTGAAACAATGTTAGGATTACATTATCTTTAATGCACTAAATTTCTATACTTTTCACAAGAGGATACCCCGACGTCCTCGTTTATTTTGAATCTATATTTGATTTGGCACAAGTGTTTCTTAAGTTTTTGCATTTAATATTATGTTTGGCTAAACGCCTTGTTTGGGGTGAATGATTTGAGGTGATAATGAGTAGTTGATAAGTTTGTGAGGCAAGCGCCAATTGGGCATATCTTTGTCGCGGAAAGTGAACATCGATAGTTGCTAAATTGTTTTCTTCCCTTCTTGATTTATTCCTAGAGGTCACCTCTAGTCAGACGTAGCATTTGGGGTATTGGGTTGATCGCCTTATAATTTAAGAGTTCTGGGAAACCATCATGAAATCCACTAAACCAGTCAGAGATCATTAATGGCAAAACCTTAGGTAGAGGTTAGGAGAGCAGACTGGACCCAAGTATGTCGGACCAATTTAGGTTGTTGGGTTTGGGCTGGTATTGAGTTCTTAGAAAGTAAAGCAATCAAATAGAAAGTTAAGAGGTAGTCTGTAAATGGAGTGACTCATTTCAAGCAGGGTACACAGTGGATCATAACCTTATGCCTGGGACACTAGGGTTAGTCGTAGGAGACCAGCGGTTGCTTATAACCATCCAAGCATATTAGGTAAAGAACTTCTAGTTGGGCATTTCAGATGGTTTTTGAGCTTCAGCTGAGACACTTAACTCTAAAGGGAATTGACCTAGAGACAGAACGTGTTTCTTTTTCGTTGCCTCAAAATAGGATGGAAATTACAAGTTCATTTAAATTATAACAACTCTGGCTTGCGGATAATCATTTATTGCAACTCAATTAAAAAGAGTAAAAGACCAGCAAGTTGGAGTCAGTTTGATACCCGTAGCCTGGCAAATCCACCAGGTACCAGCTATCATTTATGCGAAAATGGTTGATACACTGTGTTTTCCCTGCAAATCATGGCAACCCACATTATTTTCCACAAACATAATACAACAAAGATAGCCACAGAGAATCAAATACGTTTATGTGAAGCACATGACTCACAACTCCTATATCTTCCAACAAACATATACGATCAATGTCAATTCTTTAGAATTCACAAATTACTCAACAACCGTCAACCAATTTTCTCATAAAACCATACAATCAGCCAAGAAGATGCAATCTTTTTTCCCAAAAGCAACGATTCCATGAGGTTATACTTCTTCAAACATCTATTTCAACAACATGCATTGGATAAATTATTCAATTTCACCTACAACAACAGTTCAAACTACTTCCATTCTTCTTAAAAAAAACTACTAACACCACATCACCAGAAAACTCAATAAGCGCGCAGAAAGAAAAAAGTTTTGTACCAGGCTTCTTTGACGTAAGCGCGAGGCGCTTTCGCCGGACGAGAGAGTTGAGGAGGGAAGATTTCCCAACATTAGAGCGGCCGACGAGCGCAAACTCCGGCGATCCATCGGAGGGGCAGTCCTCCGTCGTGACGCTGCTCTTCACGAAATCCGCAGTTACGACATCGACCCCGTCTCCCGCGAACTTGCTTAGCACGATGTTGGAGCCCTTTAATATTCTTGCGCTCAACGGCGCGTCTTTCAGCGCTGAGACGTCTGTTTCCGGTGGGATGAAGAGGGAATCGAGAGAAAGTTTCAAGTTTTCCTGTTCTAGAGGAGGAGCTGCGGCGGTGGCGGTGAGGGTGGAGAAGTGGGAGAGGGGTGGGGGGATGGGGGCGGTTGGGGGTTTGGATTTGGATAAGAGGGCTGAAGTGATGATGAAGAATTTGTGGGGTTTAGTGGATTTGAGAAAGTGGGAATGAAGTTTTGGGAAAGTGTGTGTTAGAAACATCTCTCCGCTTCCGCTCCACCTTCTTGGCTACAGGTGTGTGAGAGCGAGCGCGGGTTTGGGGTTTATCCGCTTTCAGATTTTATCGAAAAGGAAATGGCAGTTGGTACACAGAAATCCCTAATTATCTTATTCGTCAAAAAATATACTCCCTTCTTTATTATTTTCATCAATTGAAATTAAGATTATAAACTAAACCCTTCGCCATATTACCATTTTCGGTGTGGAAAAACTCCAAAACTTCACTGTAAAATTTGGTGCAATTCAAGTTGAAAATTTGAGATAATATCAAAATGATCATTTAATTTTATGTAAAGACAGGAATGCGACGAGACTCAGAAACCGCACAAGCTCAAATCAACGGCGACGGCGACGGCCACTTCGAGCCAGGTAACTGAAAGAGCACCGGATTCTCTTTATTCAGCAATGCGAATCCTCTTCGGAATCATCATTCATCAACCGGTATCACTCTGCTCCAGAAGCTTCTAAGAGTCAGAGCGACCCTCGATTCCGGGCTCAACTCCGACTCAGCCAAGTTTCACTCCGCCGCCCGGCTTTCTTCTGTCAATACCTTGGTTCCCAGAAATCAAATTCGGTAATTTCGCTTGGTTGCTGTATGATGTGCTTGTGTTTGCGATTTTACATTTCACGAATGGGAGTTGATAAATTCTCGATCTCCTTTTTTTTCATTTTAGTTATGACAGAATTGTTGAGTTTATTGCTGATTTATTTAATTGTTGCTGAAAGGAAAACAAATCTTACTGCCGGCAATCCGATAAAACAAATATAAATTCCTGTTTCATGTTTCACCATCATTTGATTCAAAATTAGCATATTTTTTACAGTAAAATGTGAAAATTTTGACTCCCAATTCATGGCTGTTACACTGTTCTTGGATTGTTACAGCCAGGTTAGAGAAATTAGGGAATGAGGATACAAAGGATCACGATTGTTGTTGTTACTATTTGATATTGTTGTGTGGGAACATTAGAAATCTACATGCTGCAATGCTTGTGTTTTCATCAATGGAGAGGAGGTGCAGGAAATCAGGTCATCATCTTTGGTTTTCAATAACTAAGAGCTGGAAACTCTTGACATGAAATCTGATAAATTTGTATGCAGATGGAGAGAGAGGTTGAGGTATGTTTTTGTGTCTGTGTAGGTATGTTAGGTTACTACAAATTGTTGTTGCTTTTTTTTTTTTGTTTGCTTATTTGGAGAGAAGTGATACTGTTACAGAGTGATTTACATCACAGGTTAAAGTTGAACTACACACAAGACAAGCTTCTAATTAACTGGGGCTATCATCTTTCTTGACTTGTCTGTATCCAGACATGAAAGAATCGAGCCAAGCTTGCCAGGGAAGAGCCTCCTCCTGCTGCTCCAGCCAAGAGAGGAAGCAGCTGTCCAACAAGCAGAAGAAGTTGACGTAGAGCAGCTGATAAGAGACGGGCACGAATCGGAAGTTGGCCATCTGAATGATGGGCCACAAGGTCCCCTCCAGGATGAATGCCGGGATGGCACTGCGCTTCATGTCTTCCTTCACCTCCGCCACAGATTTGCCCGAGGAGAACCCCATGTAGGTGAAGAAGAGCAGCAAGTCGATGGGGCCGAAGATGATGACGTCTAGGGCCACTTTGGTGGCGATGAAACGGAAGGAGAGTGGGTGCAGCTTCAGCCGCCTGATGAAGCTGTCCAGCCATTCGTACCTGCATGTGGTTGGTTGGTGTCTTTTCTCTTTCAGACAAGAGTTTTTGTGGTGGAAGAATACTAACCAGAAGTGACCGGCTGGCCCAACAAATCCGATGCCAAAGAAGCCGGTGGTAGCAACTCGTCTCCAATCAATATTCAACCCCTCCTTTTCTTCCTCCTCCTGCAGCCAAGCCAGGAGAGGGAGGGATGGATGGATGGAGATTATTTATTTAATAAGAGAAGATTAAAGAATGGTGAAATGAGGACGAACAGAGATACGAAGATAACGCTTTTTGGCGGTGGTGTGGGTGACGGTCTGCGCCGCCATATCGCCGATTCCCCAAATGATACCGGAGCTCACCATCTACGCATGTAAATTTGTTAAACACAAATATTGAATATACATATATGAATGTATGTATGTTTGTTGACCTGGGTTCTAATGGGGTGCGATGATAAACAATTCTGGTACCATTTCCATAGCTTCAACATGCTACAAATACGATCAACTTCCTCTCAAACATCGACCTTTTTTTTTTTTTCTTCCAAATTCGTAAATATTTTGCAGAAAACTCATCAATGAAGCCCTAGATTGTTTCGTCGATACTCCTTTTAAAACGGTTTTTATACATATATTCTTGTATTCAGCTTCTCTCTCCTCTCTTCATTCACCAATGCACTTACCTTACAATTGCAACAAATAAAACAATGTTGTCAACTTAATTTCTGCGGTAAAGGCCCATAATGTATATAGGTCAGGAAATGTGGTAGATTTCAATTTAAATTCATGTATTCGATTATATATTTCTCATTTTAATTTCAAATCTAAATAAATATCTTCTTGCTAGCTACTTATGTTCCATCTCATATAACTAGCTAGAGCTCTCCAAAAAGAATGTGTAACTGAATTGTCATAAATAATTGTAGAATTAAAATAAATGATTCTTCAATGGTTTAACATAGAATTATCGAGCCATAAAAATTCAAATATATATATTTTTAAATAGAATGTCAAAAGAAAAATCTATTTTATTCGAATATTTTTAAACACAAAATGTTCCCCTAGGGCTAGCCCATATAATCATTCACCGAATCGCAGCCTAATACTATAAATAACAATGACCACAACACTTGTGGTCTCTGCCACATCAGCAATTCTTTTAAATTAAAAAGTACAAAAATTTTCTACCAAAATTTTCTCTCTCCTAGACCAAAGGTCCCCTAGAGACCATTTCAATCTCCAAATGTCTACGGGTCTCACTATTATTTTTACTAATTCTTTAATGATAGACTAATAATTTGTTGACATTTGTCTTCATTTTATTAGTCAATTAATTTTGCACTAGAATTAGGGGTGAGCAACGGTCGGTTCGGTCTAAAAACCGAACCGAACCGCCCAAACCGCAAACCGCGAATCCTAAAAAACTAAACCGAACCGCACCGCTGGGATTATGTAAACTGCACCGAACCGAATGGGCGGTTTCGGTTCCGTTTGGCGGTTTGCACCGAACCGAACCAAACCGCACGGTTTCGGTTTAAACCACCTATTTTTCAAAATGCTTGAATTAAAACATACATTTTCATGTTTCTG
>JAPKLW010001923.1:0-17508 GCA_026898455.1 Plectranthus barbatus | reverse complement strand
CGGTTCTTTTCAACAAAACCCCGTGTTTAGCTGTGTGAGTTGCATAGCATGTTTCCTATATAATGTATGTTTTTGGCATGTTTCTCACTGGGTACGAAAGTACTCAGCCCTCGCGTTATTTCTAAAACGTGCAGGTTAAGCGACAAGGATGGGAGTGCTGGGGTGTAAGCTGAAGAAAATAATGTGGCTTTTTGGAAGATAACTAGATCCTGTGACATGTATCTTCATATACATGTCACCATCATGCTACACACACTGCTGCACCGCTCTCTGAAAACCCCTTCCCTCTTTTGAATGTTTAATTAAACAAATTTCTGTTTTGTTATCAGACTCGGAGGATTTATTTTTTTTTTACTGTTCAACTTCTTCTGATTAATGTATGTGTCTTTTCTTAATTAAATATTCTGAAATGCTCATCAAAACCTGAAACATCAATGTAACGTGGCCTCATATTGTGAAGGTCAGATGGGGGCGTTACAGTTTCAACATTCATTAAAAGTCCAAATACACCAAATATAATCCCACAAGTTCAACAAACAAGTCTAATTTATAAATCTAAATACACAAGTTCATAAATAACAATTCAAAACTAAGTTCAAATCTACAAATTCATATCCAAACCGCCCAAACCGAACCAAAATCGAACCGAACCGCCATATTTCAATTAAAACCGAACCGAATTTTGGCGGTTTTAAAAAATCCAGACCGAACCGAACCGTAATTAATATATAAATCGCACCGAACCGAAACCTCCGGTTTACAGTTTGGTTCGGTTTTCGGTTCGGTTTTGCTCACCCCTAACTAGAATAATATTCAAATTAATATATCTTTTAAATAATAAAATAAAAATAAATAAGTAATATATTAAAATTCATAATTTTTTATCATTTACAAATAGAGATTAATCTTGATATATTTATTTTTTATATTTGAATATATATATATATATATATATATATATATATATATGTGTGTGTGTGTGTAAATATACACTTAGTTATATTATCAAATATCATCTTTTGCATAATATTTTCTCTTGATAATTCTAATATTTTTATATTTTACTAGTCACTTTATAAATTATTTATTTTTTTAATTTAATTATAAATTATTTTTTATTTTAAAAATCAAATAAAAAGAATTATATAAAATAGTGTGGTTGTCTGGTTGATGATAAACTTTGCAAAAAATGTTGTGGTCGGGTTGAATAATGTGGATGAGAGAGAAATTAATAAAATATTAAAATAATTGAGTGGTTGAGTGGTTGCCTGATTGCTGATAAATATAGTCCAAGCGCCAAACAATTCAAAAACATTTAAAAAGCTGATTTCGTAATTTTCGAATCGGATAGGAACTAGTACTTAATACCTAGATAATCGCATAACCCAATTTTACATCAATACTTCGGATTTAACTTATTTTCATATTATTATTATGTGTGACAATCTATCAATCTCCTCGCTTAAAAAAAAAAAAAAATGATAATATTGCTTGCTCAGAAAAAATCTCATTATTTTTTTTATTAAATATATGCAATCATAAATATGCATGAAAAGTATCGATATAATTAAAATATTTGTGAAATCAAATAAATATTTTGTCAAACTCTCTATCATGTTTCTATAATGAGAAGAATTAGAAACCCACCCCTTTCCACCACTTAGGCGAGGTTTCAACTTTCAGGGAGAGAG
The DNA here is from genome assembly GCA_026898455.1 of Plectranthus barbatus. Lineage (NCBI taxonomy): Eukaryota > Viridiplantae > Streptophyta > Magnoliopsida > Lamiales > Lamiaceae > Plectranthus > Plectranthus barbatus. The sequence goes on along the minus strand of JAPKLW010001923.1, from coordinate 15,817 downwards.
AAAGTGAAATTACACTATTTTTTCCCCTCTAAAAAGGCAACACCGACGACCAATTTATTTTGACTATGCGCCATTCTCATAATTAATAAAGGGTAAATAGGGAAAAATACCCTAAACTATTGACGTTTTCGGAAAAATACCCCAATCTATTTCGATAAGTTAAAAATACCCCAATCTTTACTTCCATTTATGAATTATACCCTAATCTATTAATATTTTGAAAAAATACCCCAATGTATTATTATTAGTTAAAAATACCCCAATATTTAATTTCATTTATGAATTATACCAAAACGATAAATGTTATTAGCTCACACAAAGATGACAGTCAAAACGAGTATTTTTGTTCGTTTTAAATTTAATATACTAAACAATCAATATTTGTTATATATTTAAATACATTTATCTTCTGAAAAGTATTTAAAAATTCATGTTCTGCTCTTTTTTTTGTTTCTTTCGGTTGCTTGAATTCCTTATTTTTTTTTCTTTCAATGCGTGTTTTGACGTGTGATTTAGTATCGAAATATATGTGTCTTGGTTTGGATTGGACGTTACACCAACCAAAGGAAACAGAAAAAAGAAAGCAGAAGATGAAGTTTAAATACTTTTCAGAATATTTATCAAATATTGATTGTTTATTAAATTAAATTTAACACAAACGAGGATAGTTCTTTTGACTGTCATCTTTGTGTGAGACAATAACATTTCTCGTTTTGGTATAATTCGTAATCAAAATTAAAGATTGGGGTATTTTTAATAAATAATAATACATTATGGTATTTTTCCAAAATTTCAATAGATTAGGGTATAATTCATAAATGGAAGTAAAGATTAGGGTATTTTTAACTTATCAAAATAGATTGAGGTATTTTTCCGAAAATGTCAATAGTTTAGGATATTTTCCCCTATTTACCCATTAATAAATGGACACTATCATTTAATGGAGATGGATGTGACAAAATATTTTTTACAAAAAATAAACTCCAAAAATATTACTACTGTATATATATCGACACACATATTAAAGAATATAAATAGAATTAATTATTTAATAGTGAGTAACAACGCGTACGGCCACTTTCATAAAACTCATACACGTATGCGAAGTTATTTGTTTTACATAATACTTTATAATATGATAAAGGTGCTTCATTTTCAATAATAGAGATTTTTTTTTTCATTTTATTCGTTTATTTTTTGGCGATTTGATTATTATAGTTTTTTTTTTTTTTTTTGGTTTAGTGGGATTTAATCATTATCGTCAATGAAGTGAGAATAGCCACATGGAGCAATGAATTAATATTCCACAATTTCCACTTTTTTATCTCTACCACTTCAAATTTCAAATGGTGGGGACGTATCGAACTTTTTCTTTTATATTTAGAGTGACAGATTATGGATCACACAAGAAAGAAAAAAGAAAAAAAACAATCAATTAGCAATTTCGAAAGGAGAAACAGAGTCATGTTTTAGCATACAAATCTACTTGTAAAAGATGTTGAATTAGAGATTTTAGATTGATTAATGCTTTTGTTTAGAAATAATCTAAAGAAAATAAAATAATAAATAATATCTTAATAATCAAGGTAGCATTAAAATACTCACATAAACACAAAAGTTATTTAACTTTTATGTTGAGGTTCGTTTCGTAGGGATACGGGCTCCAGAATCACGAAATTCAAATAATGAGGAAATAGAGACCGAAAACAACGAACAAGAAATAAATAGTTAGGAAAGCATAGCAACGAATCAAGTACAGTAAAGATGAGGCACTTATTCCATTCTTGTAGAGGTCCCGATCAAATAAGACTGATGGTCCTCTGACCATATTGAAATCTATAAACAGTTCATTCTTTCCAATCATATGAGCCGAGCAACAATTGTCCAGGATTCACTCGTTCTTCTCTTAAAGCTGATTCGCATGTCCCTATTACTGCAAATCACAAATTAGATTTTAGGTCCCCGAGTATTTAAGAGTCCTACGGGATTAGTTCTTTGAATTATCCCCTTAGGAATCCAAATCTTTGTGATTTTTATAGCGGTTGGCTTCTTGATGTCATCACTTGCAGTCTTTATCTTTCTTCTAAAATAATGCATGCTTTTGGATTGGGAAAGTGTGACAGTGTGTGTAGTTCTATTGGAAGTGTGCTTCCTTTGAGTACGTCGAAAACTGGGTTCCGGATACGTATGATACCTTGGTGGCTTCTTGTTCAAGATGTTGTTTCCAACTTGGTTAGCTTTCACAACCCTTGAAACAAAAGTTTGTTAGGGCTCTGGCCTCAAGTAGATGTTCCCCCTACTTGGTACATTCCTCTTCTCAAGCTGAGCTTGAGATTTGGTACCCCAGTAAGTAAACTGGCCGGGTTGGGTGTTCGACTTCCTCACAACATGGACTTGTTGCTTGGTCGAACTTGTCGATGAGACTAACTTCCTCGCAGTAGGAACATTCTACTTGGTCAGTCTCGGTGGTTGGGCTGGCTTCCTTCCAATCTGATGCTTTGCCAGTCTTAGGTTATGCTATTTTACCAGTTTTCCCTCAGATTTGACTTATCAATCTCTTTCCGGTCTGCCAATTTGGGCTTGTTGGCTAACCAACATTTAGTTTTACCAGTCTGAGCTAGTACTTTGGACACTAACCCTTCACCACTCGACCTGGACTGAGTACTAAGTTTTTTTTTTAACAAAACTTATGATTTTCTTAGAACCAGTCTGTGCGGGGGTTTCTGTAACAACCCGAAATTTTTTAGCATTTTTGTAACTCCTTTTATAAAATAAATTATTAATTATTATTATTATTTAAATAATTACATTTCAATAAATGATACCTCATTATTATTATTATTATTATTATTTTTTAAAAAAAATTGTTTCTAAACCTTTCACTTAACCACCACAAATTTTTATTTAATTTATATAATTAATTTTAGACCTTTGATTTCCTAGAATTTCACTATAAAAAAGAGGTCTTCACTTCATTTTAACACACCAACCATTTTTTCTTCTCTTCTTACTCTTCTCCTTTTGTCTCGATTTCTCAAATAGAGATTTTCAAGCGAGTTCAAAAGTCAAGGTGGGGATCTATGTGTGGTACATCCAAGTTTATCCTTGTTATGCTTTTATGCAGGTACCTACGATTTAGCCGACGGGCTAACCACGAGATAAGGCGACGGGCTAACCACGAGATAAGCCGACGGGTTGCCTATGTGTTCTATATAGTCGAAAGACTACCTACATTTACCTTGTTATAATTGTATAGCTTGGATAAACATTTCCACCACTGAGCTAATAACGTTCACCCCAAAGTTATTACTATTTTTCAGGTTAAATGTTGGACGATGGGCTAGTGGCAGATGATGGACGATGAATTTAAATAAAATGCTTATTTTCCCTTTATGTTATTTTGAAAAGAAAATAGTTTATTTTGTAAGTTTATTTTAAATAAACGTGACGTACCCATTTTATTCAAGTATTCTCTATTATTTCTTATAAGAAAATTGGGGCGTTACAGTTTCGTTGCTCAAATCACTTTCAAAACCTAAACCCAACTTGTTTGAGGGGTCTCTCATGCATTGCATGACCTCCTCTAGACCTCTTGAGCCTTTCTTAAAGAAACACAATTTTTCATCTTGCTCAAGAACAGTAATCTTCAAAAATTCACACTCAGTCTGAAGGTTTTCAAAAATGTTAAGCAAAATAGAGTGTGTTTCTTTGAGTCCTGCCAGCTCCTCACTGACATACCTAGATTTTTCAATCTTATCGGTCAAAACTGAAACTTGTGATTTAAGTGAGGTGTTTTCACTAGCTAAGACATTATTTAAATCATAAGATTTTTCGAATTCTTTTGCTAAAAATGTCTAGAGTGACTTCTTCTGAGTCGGAGCAATGCGACTCAGTTTCGTCAAGAATGCATGCAGAGAAATCAAAAACTGACGGTAAAGGATTTATCAGCTCACTTGAAGCAGTGAGTGTTGTCTCAGTCTCAGTTTCTACCTCTTCTTCATTAGTCTATTCTCCGAATGTGACCATGAATGCGAGAAGGGCTTCTTCCATGGAATCCTCATCAGATGAATAATAATCGTCATCATGATCTGGGATATCTGGTATTTCAGTTCTGGTCAGCATGGCTTGGGCCTCAGCCTTCGAGGCTCTTTGCTCAAATAATTTTTTTAGCCTTTCTTGTTCTTCCTTGTCCACCAAGGGACACTCAAACTTCAAGTGTTCGGAAAAGTTGTACTGGAAGCAGGATCACGGGGCTCGTTTGACGAATCTCTTGTCTTCAATCTTGGGAGCCTCTTCTATTCCTTTAGCTTTTTCAAGGATTTTCATCAGTTTGCGCATCTACTCCTCAAGCTCAGCTATTGAGCTTTCTCCTTCCTTATGTTGAGATCCTGAGGTGGATGAAATCTCTTTGGGTTGAGAAGTAGACTTATGAGTTGGTCGATCAGTCTGAAAGGGCTTCCTGGGTCTCCACTTTGAATCCCTCTTTACGAACAGGTTGCGTCCTCAGCCTTGGAGCTAAGAGAGCTCGTTGCTCTCACGACCTCATTCTTGTTCACCATTTGGATATCTCACTCATGGGCCTGTAATTGGGCGAACAATTCTTTAGTGGTCATCTTGGACAAATATTTGTCCTTCAGGGCGATTGTCTTCACGAAGTAGTCCTGCTTTGGCATCTTGGACAAAATTTTTGCATTGAGATTGGTGGTTGAGTAGACTCAGTCCAGAGCTTTAAGTTCGCTAACAATGGCGTTGAATTGCGCCTCCATCAAATTGATGGTTTCTCCAGGCATTATTTGGAATGATTCGTACTTGTCGACGCATACTTGCAGCTTGTTTATTTTCATTTGGTCATTTCTTGGCACAAGCTATAGAGATAATCCCATACCTCCTTCGCGTTGTCAAATCGCATCACATTCTCAACCAGAGCGTTTGGTAAGGAAGATAGAATAACTTCATGTGCGATTGAATCAAGTTGATTCCTTCATTTGTCCTCAGAAGTCCACTCGTTGTATGGCTTCTCTACTATTGTTGGACCGTCAACTTCGAGCGGTGGAAGGACCTTGGTAATATTCATCGGTCCTCTCTCCAAAACATCAACCATCTCGGGATAGAAGCTCTTGAGCTTGATGGTAGACCTCTTCTTCCACATGGCATACTTCTCAACATTGTACGGAGGTACCTTTGGAATATTCATACTAAATATTTACTAACCTGAGCTAAGATAAGAAATAAAATGCAAGGAAATTGGATCTCGGTCCTAAGCGATTTCAAAACGACCAGCCTGGAAGGACTGATTGCTCTGATACCACTTGTAGGTCCCTGATTTCAAAGTAAGAATATTAAGTTGCACATCAAAATTGATTTAATGATAAACTTGCACTTATCCAAACTGAGTGTCAGTTTCAGTTTGGTTTATCTAAAGCTCAATTTGAGTTTTAAGTCCAGCTAGTCGTTAAGTCAGTTTCAATCTATACTTCAACACTTAAGAGTTGAGTTTTAAAGAACATAAACTGAAATACAGAAAGCACTAAACGACAAAGGATTTATAGTGGTTCAGACACCAAAAGGTCCTACGTGCACTCTTCACACAGAGGTCTAGTAATCCACTAAGTGATTGAATACAAGGTGCTCCCACGATCTATTGCTAGTTGGTGAATGTCTCGTCCACCGATCCACTAGCTCACTCGCCCGATCCTTTGTATGTCCTTCACTTCGCAACTTTTCGGAGTGTGGGCACACTACGTGATATGATCCTTGCCGGAAGTTTTAGATCGCAGTCGAGGAACTTGACGGAATGACTCAGACATGATTCAGAAGCAAACTGATAACTTGACATGATGGGGAAAGATCCAACACCTTTGAAGTCGACCCTTAGAGAACCGCAGACAAGAATGAGAATGAACCCTTACGAGCCAACAAGCAGCTCGCCTCAACAATGATTGATATAGTGAAGACGCCACAAACAGATGTGAAAGTATGGTTGATAAGTCAATATTGAATTTCAAGGTACTCCACAGAAATTCAAAAGCTTTCAGATAATTGGAGAATAAAACTCACGAATATTATTAAACTGAAAACTAAATTTAAATGAAAATATGAAGCCCTATTTACAGGGAGAAAATCAAATCTAATCCTAATCAAACTAGTAAATCAAATCAAATCAAATCTTAACAAATCTAGAAATCAAATTTTGCTAAAAATCAAATCTAATAAATATCCAAGATATATCAAGACAAATCAAATCATCTATTTTCTTCAACAATATCTTAATAGATCTTTATCTCTCACAAATCACAACTTCAATAATTTAATTAAGTCCAGAAAACTTAATTAAATTATTCAATTTTTTTACCCTTCAATAATTTAATTAAGTCCAAATGACTTAATTATTTGGACTTAATTAAATCCTTCAATTTCGGACCACTTTGATTTTCATCATTCCCCTCCTTTTCAAAAGGATTTGTCTTCAAATCCACGTCTGCACTGGACTCAATAAACCATCTTACGTTGCCCTTGGTTGACTTGTTTGGCACATCATCATGTTCAAACTCTGGCAATTGCTTGTCTTCATGCATCTTTCTTTTCTAACCAATAATCCTCACAAGAATGGTTTGAACTATGTTGCTCTTGACCATCTCCACTACGGACTTCATCAATTTTGTCTCCATCTTTCTCTGCACGTGACTTTGACTTTGTATACCTACAGTGAGTGTAGTCGGAACGCCGATCTCTTCATTTTCTTCTATGGGACTCTCCAAAGCTATAGCAACTCTCATATCCTCTTCTTTGTCTCTTGAATTGAAGCACTCATTGACTCGGATTCAGTTATCACTGTCATTGTCTGCTCATTCTCTGATTGAAGTTGTTCTTATGAGAATTTACTTACTGTTTGAGACTCCTTCCAACTAACTTGATTATGACTTGTGTCTTTGCTATTAATCATCCTTCTCTTCAATTGATCCTCAATATTGATGGATGCAACGACCATGACAAGCAAGTGATCAAAAGGTAGTAGCTTCTCTACTCTTTCTCGGATTTTCCAATTCAATCCAGCCAAAAATCTTTCCATTGTTGCTTTTGTATCCTCAATGATATTGGCTCGAATTATTGCTTCATCCATCTCTTTGTAGTATCATTCTACACTTTTAGACCCTTGCCTCAAATACTGCAACTTGTAACATAATTGTCGATAGTAGTAATTAGGTACAAAATGTTTCCTCATTACTACCTTCGTCTCTTGCCAAGTCATGATAAGCCGCTCTCGATTCCTCTCTTTGTTATTCATCAATTGATCCCACCAAGTAAGAGCATAATAAAAAAAAAAACCATAGTTGCCAACTTGACTTTCTCAGGTCCATAAATTTTATGACAATCAAATGTAAGCTCAATATTCCTCTCCCAATCAAGATATAACAAATGATCATATCCTCCTTGAAATGATGGGATGCTCATCTTAATAATTCCCCAAAGAAGTGTGTGTGTGTGTGTGTGTGTGTTTTGCTATACATGAATTTGAGAAAACATCTCAAATACCTCATTTTGCTATACAACATCACAAAAATACCCCTTATTATCAAAAACTTCAAGAAATGCCCCAAAGTACAATTTTCTGACAAACTTACAATATTCGTTGAACTTTTTTTTGAAAAACTTGTAAGAAATTTTTTGAGAATTGAGTTATTTTGTCCAAATCCTATCCCTACTTCCAAAAAAATATATATATCTATACACGCATGTGAAGTTATTCGATCTCGACGAGAAGAAAATAAAAAAAAAATCAGTCGACACCGTTGGCGATGCAGACCATGTTTGGGTCGGTGCCGACCTCGACAGGCGACGGTGCCGACTCAGTTAGTTTTTTTAATCTCTCAGATTTAGGTTTTGGCAGCATTCCCTTCGTTTCATTTGTTTATATCATTTGGTAACTTTTCTCTCTTTACCCTCACTGGCTTCACCTTCTCCTTCTTCCCTTTCTTCTCGGTCGGCATCCATTAAAGAAGAAGGTCGGCATCCATTGAATTAGTCGGTCGGCATCGGAGCAATAATCTTGTAGAAATGGCCGGTGTTCCTAACGAGGTGAGTTGGCTTTTTCTCCATTTATAGTTTTATTTTGGTTGTATATTTGTAATTGGAAAATTGAACTTTAAATTTTTGAATGTTGGTTGAATTTGTTCAAATTTGTTGTTATTATTCGATATTATGTTTTTTTTAAATTTGTCATGAAATTTTTATTTATGATAGAATATGTTGTTTTTGGAATTGAACATTGATGTTATGTTATTTTTTGAATTGAACATTAGGTTGATTTTTATTTATTTTGTAATGTACTTGTGCAGGTTGAATTTATTAGACTCGCTTTACGTAATGTAACTTGTAAGATTAATTTATGCACTAAGTTTACGACAATAGAGACAATTAGTGACACATTGTATTCGATATGGGGTGATAATTTGGTGACTAGTTTTATGAATGGGCCATTTAGAAATTTGTTAATTTGGAAAAAAATGGACCTAGTGCCTCGCAGCCATTGCTGCAACTGTTAAGTTACCAAATTAGGAGTCCCGACCCAAAAGCTTTATGGTTTCATATTGGTGGACAGACTATTTCTTTAGGGGTGGGTGAGTTTGCACTAGTGGCCGATTTGACATTTGGACCCACTGATTTTGATCCATGTGCTGATCATGATCCTTCTGATTCGTCGGTGTATAGGTTGTTCTGTGGTGGTAAATCTATCACAACTAAGGACTTATTACATAGATTTAAGGCTGGTTTAGTTCACCATAATAATCATAAAATGTATTTGAGAGTGGCCGATATATTAGCCATGTGGAGCTTTGTGTTAGGGTTTTCTGAAAAACGTAAGATTGAGAGTTGGGTCCTCGTTTGGTAGAGAATTGGGGCTAGTTGGAACCAATTTCCGTGGGGGCATATGCGTATAAGTCCTTAGCATACTATTTAGAGCAAGCTCACACGAGGTAGAAACAAAAGGGACTCTTCATTTGGGCGATCCTATTCTCCTAAGTTGATGAGTTATAATTCAAAGAAATATTTTGTAGGTTTGGCCCTATGAGACCATTCCGGACTTGGGTGGTAGTTGTGCCATTTTGGAGCATTCAGCTCTAATTCCCCGATTTATGAAATGGAAGTTTACAAAGCCAGCTACGGTTGATTGGATCACCTTCTTTGCTTGTGAACAGGTATGCATGCATCTAAATTACTTATTTATTAACTAACAATTTTTGTAACTGTGTTTTGTTTTATTGTAGATTCAAGTTTTCGCCAACGTAATCCCATTTCCGATTGAACAAGAGCTTTTCTACTATACTTCTTCTCAGTTGGTGGAGTCCCTAAGTTTTAACTTCCGACTACAAGAAAATCATGTACGTCCTGTCAGACATAGAGGTGATCATCGATCATAGAGCATTTCTATAGGACAAGGTTCTCGAGGACAAGGGGATCAGGGAGATAATGTGGGTGATGAGGGTGGGGATCAAGGAGATAATGTGGGTGATGAGGGTGGTGATCAGGGTGGAAATTTGGGGCACAATCCCAGTCTCAGGGGCAGGGCTCGAGAGCATCCCAAAGGCGCACTCGTTCGAGAAGGGATAGAACTTCATCTAGTGGAGAGTCTAGTGAGTCTAGGAGATTTCGGCCATCTCGTTCCTTTATGGATAGGATTCGGGTTGTAGTTATTGAGGCAGTTGATGCTGCGGTGCATAGGGCGGTTGATGTTGCGGTGAACAATGTCCTCCGAGATTTCCTAACATCTCTATCTTCAATGTCCTCCGATATTTCTGTGTGTTTATTCTTCCATCTCCTTGACCGTTGAGTGGTTCGTCAGAAATAGCTCTCCTTTCGTTGTTCTTCCAAAAAAAAAAAGAGGTCTCTTCTTTCGTCCAGCTCGGTAAGTTTGGTCAAACTGCTCTTAGCGAGCTCCCACTTTCCTGCGAGCTGTTCTGATCACTCTTTACTCCGTCTGGCTTGAATCGGCCCCTCATTATGAGCCTCTTTAGTGGGCTTGTTTTGTCATACCCAATAATTTAGATGATGAATAAACAAAACAAAATATAATTTTCGTGAGCATTATTTGGATTTGAATAAATTTTAGTTTGTTAAATAATTTCATCCTTGGTTTCTCTAAAACTTAATCTTATTAATTAACTAATATTATAAATAACAATCGCTCAAATTAAATACACTGTTGATTGATGAGCTCATCCTCTAGATCTAAAACTGATTGGAAACATATATCAAATCATAAATCGATAATATTTAGTTAATTTAGAACACAGTTTTTTTTATGTCCGTTTCATAACACCTAATCTACAAAAACCCTGCAATCATAAGTTGATAAGATTTCAGCTCCAATAAAATTAAATAATAATAATAAGAAGAAGAAACCTGATAAGATTATCCAAAACTGTACGTTTGGGCAATCATATTATTTTCATATCTACAACGAAATAATTTCATTCGTCTCGTCTTTCATTTCTTTATCTTATCTATTTCTTGTTGCAGGATTTATATGTACGTATTTTTAATATTTTATCTCGCATTAAATAATAAAAAAAATTATCAATTCAAAATTTTGAAAATAGTCTAATTATTGATTCAGAACTTGAAAATAAATTCTCGAATTAATATTAAAAATTTTGAAAATTTTCAATCAAATTCGTTAATAATGGATTTCATCAACTAATTTACTTGAAAATTATTAGGATAATTTTGTATAATATGTCATTTCTCATAATATTGGGGCAATTAAGTGGATCTTTGTTATATCATTTTTCTCTCTTATCTAAACTTTTTATAAGACTTTACTGATGTCTGGGTCCGTCTACAGCCTAAAAATATTTAGAACCATGTTCAAAATTATAAGTTCGAATAATCAATTTAAGTATCAATGAAAACATTTCATAAAAAAATATGAATTCGATGCTATCGAAAATATATTTATAAATAACGGTCCATTAGTTAGACATGATATATCGGAAAAAATATTTATAAATTAATGGTTTATATCAACAAGTTATTTTGTTATGTACGAGAGTTTTATTATCCAAATAAGCATATGACTTATAATCATAGTTCAATAATTTAAATTTAGTGATTATTATAAGTGTAACATAATTAATTATGGGCAACATACAAATTTACTATGAGTTGGCCACCTGTAACTTAAAGCTCACTTTTTAATTAATGCATACTTTTCCAGATTTAATGTGCCAATTGGATTTGGTACCTTAAATCCTATATTTGACATTGAACAAATTGGTAATTCTTCAAATTTGACTTACTTAATCTAAAACTCACCAAATATGCATATATTTACACTCTTAAAATACTTTCATAGTCAATACAATAGTCATTGTAAGAGGTCGACCACAGTTCCATAAAATTAACGCTTCATTTTTTAAATAAAACAATTGTAATATTTTCTTTAATATACATATATATAATAAAAATTTACCATAGGATCAGCCACCTCAAGTTGAAGTCCAAGGGTAGCGCTACTCTGAATATCGCTGGTATAAGTGAAATTTAATGTTGTAATTTCGCAATTATTTGTGCGTTCAGTTCTACATTTCCACTCATTCCACAATTTTTTTTAAAAAAATTATTTTACTACACCCCTATTAGTTACTTGTTGAAATTAACGGAAGTCAAAATATGATATATTAAGAAAATCTCACATTAAATATATACCAGGAATATTGTTGAAAACAAATAATATTTGTAGATTTTTGCATGATAGTCTATATATACAATATGAAAAGAAAATAGTGCTAAAAAATTGTTCCCGCCAAAAGTTTTTTATTTTATTTTTTTATTTATTTTATTACAACATATATATCCAATAGAAAATAAGAAAAATATAACAAAATTATATTTATCATTTTTTCACTAAATCTCTCACTAATTTATTATATTTACTATTTTTTTAATTATTTAAATATTATATTTTTATAGGATATTATTTAAATAAAATCTCATATACTTTATATTTGATATACTTCTTTTTATTTTTTATAAAGTTTATATTATAATATTTTAATGTAATATTAATGAATAAAATTATATATATTTAAAAAAATCGTTAAAAATGTCAAGATACTTAACTTTGTTAATTATATCTTAATATCTTAAAATAAGAAATCATATATTTAACTCGCAAATAACGCGGGTGTAAATTATCACATCACGACAATTTATTCTTTTAAATTTTATTTTAATTGATATATTTTTACATTATAGCATATACATATATTTCAATAAACAATTATAAAAATTTCAACAAAATCATGTGTTATTTTTCTGTAAAATATTATATTTACACTATTTTATATTAAAATAATGCAAGTATAATGCTAAAAAATAATACAAATATAATTTTTAAATGTTAATTTTGTAAACAAACTCTTATTTGTATAACTTTTGTGTTTTACCTAGGGGTGGCAATTTGTACGGATCGGATCCTTATCGTGTCAATCCGTTATCGATCTGATCCATTAAGGTCAAATCCATATCCGATCCGTTAAGAAAAATCAAAATTCGTATCCGATCCGTTAAGCTCAAATCCATATCCACACGAATCCGATCTGTATCCATTATGGATCCAATAAGTATCCAATCCGAATGATCCGTTATGTATCCAATCCGATAAGAATCCAAATCAAATTAATTCAATAAGAATCCGTTTCAATAAACACAATTATAATCCAATAAAAATTTGATAGGATAATACAAAATATTCATATTTGATTGTTCAAATAATGTGTTTGATATATAAATAAAACTGCAACTTCATTTGAAACTAAAATCCTCAATCAAATATTCGAAGATACATAGATAAATCTTAAATTCCAATTCTAGTGGTCAAGCATGCTCATTTCTAAATACTGATCAATCTTTCAACTTAGTTGTCAATACTCCACTTACAATTTTGTGGGAAAAAAATATTAATTCAAAATTTAAGATTTATAACAAATAAAATAAATTATAATAAATACTTTTAATCTATCATGGTAAAATTGAAAGAGTTGAGACACTGAATGAGAATCTACAATACTTTCATCAACATTAAAATTTAAGATATCACCTTTTAGTTAATCCGTTGATACAACTTAATTGAAAACTTGAAGTTGAGAAAAAAAAAAAGAAAATTATTAAATCTTGATAGTAGAAGAAAATAACTATTAAAAAATATAATTAATAGATAAATAAATACATTGTTTTGGTGGTGAATTAATAAAATGAGACACGAACAATGAAGAACCAAGATATTTGAGTTTTTAAAGAACTTTAAATTTATATTAATATATCAAAATTAATTAATTAATTATTAGATTTTAAAAATAAATAATTTTTATTAATTTATTAACGGATAACCGTATCCGATCCGAATTCGATCCGTTTAATGAATTATCCGATCCGATCCAATTCGAATCTGATCCGAAATTTTCGTGTCCTTATCGTGTCGATCCGATAAGGATTCATATCTGATAAGCCTCAATCCGTATCCGTTATTATTGTGCGGATTCGTGTCGGATTATCGGATCGGATCAAAAATTGCCACCCCTAGTTTTACCTACTTATTTTGATTTTATCAAATTTATATATATGTTTACCTTAAAATTATATTTTAATATAATTAAATAAAATATTAAATATGTAATCCGTGCAATGCACGAGGTGCAAATCTAGTATATATACTAAAGCAAAGAAGTGTATAAATAATTGTTCCCGCCAAAATTATAAAAAACATCCATATGTATATTAAAAACATTATTATTATCAATTACATCAAATATATATGTAGTTGAGTTGGTTTGAAGTGATAAATCTAAGTTTTTGGTCCGGGTTAAAATCCCAATATTAACAAATGTATTTTAAAATTTTAATTTTTACACAAAGATTATCTTAATTTTTAGCATCGACTTAAAAAAATTTATTAACTTGCAATTAAAAATCACTAAAAAAACTGCATATAACAATGGTTAAGTGAAGTGGTAAGTCCAAACGTGAAAATTTGTCTATTACACAAAAAAAAATTGTCGTATAACCCAAAAATATTACGTGACTACATAAATTTTAGGGTTAACTGCAATTTAATTCCCAACGTTTGCTCATTTTTGTAAAAATAACCTAACATTTACATAATTGCAAATTAATTCCTAACGTTTGTCTATTTTTGCAATTTAATTCCTAACATTCCAAAACATGCAATTCAATTCCTATCCTTACTCCATTTTCGCAATTTAATTCCCAACATCACAAATTTACATTTTAATTCCTAGAATTTATTAAATTACATTTTTAAATACTAAAAACTATCTATTTTTTGAATTTTAATTAAAAAATAACCAAGCACCTTACATATATTCCTAATATATTTTCTTAATTTCTTGAAAAAATTATTAGTTCTTAAAATTTGTTCAATTTTTAAATTTAATTTCTAATTAATATTTATTTTTTATAATTCAACTCATAAATATTAAAAATCTAAATATAAAATTATTAATATTAGTTTTTTTACGAAAAACGTGCATCCATTATTTTTCTTAAATAGATTAATGTAGGAATTAAATTAAAAAAATTGAAACATTAACTTATAATGTAATTTTATATAAAAACGAACAGACTTTATGAAAAAAAAAAATTCTGCAAAAAATAAAAATAAAAATTAGGAGTTAAAATATAATTTTATAAATGTTAGATTATTTTTTAATTAAATTGCAAAATGGATAAACTTTAGTAGATAAAATATAATTTAATATAAATTAGGGAATAAAACACAACTTTTAAAATATGGGGAATTAAAATGCATATCTTATATATGTTGGGCGTTAAATTGCTAAAATAAACAAACGTTAGGAATTAAATTGCTTGTTTGGAACGTTAGGAATTAAATTGCAAAAATAGACAAACGTTAGGAATTAAACTGCAATTATGTAAACATTGGGTTATTTTTGCAAAAATGAGCAAACGTTGGGAATTAAATTGCAATTAACCCTAAATTTTATTATAATAAAAGTAAACTGTAAACTCATTTAAAAATTTTATTCTAAAACATGCTGATAAATAATTGTCAAATATTTATAATTCAGCCAACTAAAAAAAATATAAACATTTGAATAAAAAAATTAATAAAATTCAAATACGGGTCCAAAGAGTTATATTCAAGTTAAGCTCATTTTAAAAAAAAAATCTACACATATCTTTAAAGAAAGCTACAAAGAAAACTATAGAGCAAATAAAATCTTTAAAAGCGATAAATATATAAATATATTAAAATAGAATAGTGTAATCGTTCCTGTAAAAATTTATTTATATTTTTTGAATAATTATTTTAAAAAGTATTAAACTTTTATTCACTAACATACTAAAAAAAAAATTGTCAGCTTTCCTCAATAAAAAAATAATAAATCTCAATAAAATATTTTTATAACTTTTTTTAAAATATTATATTTTCACCTTTTGTTTTATTTGTTGTGTTTAAATTTTTAAATAATAAGAGAAATTTTAATTTATGAACAAATGAAGTTTTAAAAAAATTATTCTTAAGAATATAATATTATTATTTATATTATAATATAAGATATTATTTATTTATTTCGCACAACATGCGAGTGCAAAGCTAGTACTTTAATAAAGTGAAACATTAGATGTGCCACAATAATATTTTAATTAATTTCATATCTATATATTATACTAAAGGAGTTCCAGAAAACTCTCTCCAATTTTTTTGAAAAGCGTGCACAAATAAAAAAAAATATTAAATAAATTAATGATATTTTTACAATTATTACTTCATGGT